>VWZP01002215.1:118158-188720 GCA_013396995.1 Dicaeum eximium | reverse complement strand
CGCCCTTCCTCGCTGGAGAGCCGGTGTGCGGAGCGGAGGTGCCGCCGTAGGGCGTTCGGGGACACCCGGGACGGCTGTTCTTGAACCAGCTCGTCGGTGCCAGCTGCACCTCGCCTGCGAGGCTCTGCACAGATCCGGTGTTTGTTGGCTGCCCTGGGGCCCGCAGAGCGGAGCAGCGAGAGCCACACGGGCTGTATCGCAGGTGAGCCCAGGGCTGCACGGAGGGCACCGAACACTGCTTGCCTAAGGCAGCAAAAGTATATTTTTATGTCAAACTGTTTCACTCCTACCAGCCTTCCACACCGAAGAGATTCCCAATATGTCAGGAAAAGCTGCCTCACTATGGAAGACACAGGAGGTCTGTCTCTGGTGCAACCTGGGGCTCCGTAGGCCGTGACACAGTTTCCCCCTTGAAACAATTAGAATACTCAGTCTTTGTTTTAAGGTAAATGAATCTCAGAGAGAACTCAGAAAGGATCTTTATTACAAACTGCAAATTTGCGGTGGAGATATTCACAACTCCTGCTCATGATGAAGAGTGGGCTTTTTTTCCCCTGTCATCTGCAAAACTACTGATTGCAATCCTTATGTGCCTTCCTAGGTGAAATTTCCCTTTTGCTTTCACATACAAGGTAGGTCAATGATCTAATGGTGTCTGAGCTTCAAGTATTAGTGTATTATGGAAAATATGGTAATGGCACATAGAAATAGCACTCAGACTGCATTAGTTTCAAGACATTTAAACTGACACATTCCTTTTTCCAATGAAAATGTGTACAATGAAGAAAGTTATTTTATGAATTTTACACGTCCTATTTTACAATGGGTATGCGTGAATGACGTTTTGACTTAGCCATCAGAAAAACTTCTGTAAAACTTCTGAAAAACTAATGTAAACCTTCATGTGATGAACCCAGTCCCCCACATGAGTAAGCTAATAGACTAAATACATCTTTTCAAGTAATATTTTAAATGTGGTGAGATGCTTGCAGAATGACTTGTCCTCATTTAAATCAGTAGCCCGATTCCACTGCTTCATGGGACCAAGATTTCCAAAACCAGTCTTAGTACATTTGTATGTACAGTAAGGTGATTATTAATCATCACCTTATTTGAATACTATTATTAATAATCACCAATATTTGAATACTGTTGTATAATTCCTTATAAAGAGTATACCTCAGAGAAAATACTGTCATAGTTACTTTTAAGTCTGTGAACAAGGATGACTACTCAACTGTCTTTGAAAACAGTGCCAGATGAAAATCTTGCTCTGTCAGTAGGGTTCTGTGTCCAGACTGTTGGCATCCATTGCCTAGATACATGCTTTTATTCTCTTGCTATACTCACAGTACTATTCAAAATTGAGGAAGCTTTTGGGGTTGGTTTGTTTGGGGTCTTTTTGGGTTTTGGAGGGTTTTTTTTGTAGGATTGGGATGTGAGGGGTTGTTGTTAGTGTTGTGGTTAGTTGATTTGGTTTGGGTTTTTTTCACCAAAAGGGAACAAGGAGACAACAATGAGTTTATTCATCCAACTCTGTGGTTGGGTGAATACCAGGACAAGGCTTGGTGCTTCACAAAGTTGAGCATGAAGCTGAGGGCTACTCACCCCTTCTGGAAATCAAACCTAACATCATCTCTGGTTTGGCAGTATAACACAAAATGCCCAAATCAAAGGCTGTTATTTTCTATTCCCTCTATACAGTGCATACAATGTTATCATCATATTTATTTTAAATGTGCTATGATTTATGTAATGTCATGACATTAGATATCTGGTGTACTCATGATGTTAAGTCACTATTTTATTTTAGTGTTAACTAAAACTGTAGTCGTGGTTAAAGTTACAGCTGGTGTATGAAGGACATACAAATGATATTCAGCTTTATTTAAAAATATGGAACAAATGCAGTACTGTTATCCCAGAAAGCATGTTTTACAGTAAATGAGGAGCAATGTACTTTCCATTAAAATTTGGAACTAAGATAACTAAAAATGTCACTGGTAACAATTCTGTTGTAAAGTGGGAAAAAAAGTACCATATTCTTAAATACAAGCATTTTTACATTCATAAAATATTCAAGACTTTTCATTTTGGTAGAGCACTTCAAAGAAATACAAATTTGTAGTTTAAATTGAATCATAATCATCCTATCCACACTTTGAATGCTCAGCAGCATGCAATACAGAAATAATCACTAAAATGTACATACAAACAAAATAAAAATATAGATATGAATGCTAATGGTTTTTTTAAAATGATGCACACATAATTGTTTTTAAAGATATGGAACACATATTTCATGCTTTACTTTCTGGTACCACAAAAGAAAAAAGCTTTCCTCAATATTCAAATCCTCACATTCTGACTCCAACTGAACTCGGTGAAGCTGGAGTTGACCTCGCACAAGGCTCATGAAAGCACACAAAAACAACAGAATTTGTCCAACTGACAATAAAAAAACATATATATACACATACAGTTTTTTGTAATGCATGTCTGCATATCTATGAACAAAAATCCTTCAACGCAGCTCATCGAAGGAGTTTGATATCTAAGATCAAATGGAAAATAGATCAGCACCTGCTAAAGGCTTATATTTAGCTTTGAAAAGGTCCAACTATTAAAAATGCAGAGGTCCTCAAAACATATACCATAAAGAAGTACTAAAGGTACAGGAAATTAAAAACAAACACAAAGATCCTATGCTATATGAAATACCACCCACTCTTTCTGTAAAATTTATATTTGCTTAACACTGAGTAACCTCAGTGCCTTCAGTGAACATACTGCTATTCACACAGACTTCCCAGCATGTCTAGGAAGAATTAGGGCCCAAGAGCATAAAAAGGTGCTTTCATTTTCTTTTTTATGCACTCAAGTAAGACACACCAGACTTCTTGTGAATTAAATTCATACTGTAAAAAATGTAACTCAGTGTCAAAGGCCTGATACCCAATTGCACATTCCCACACAGGTTTCCTGCACTGTCACCACTTCAGGATGCTTATGGCAGATTGATATTGGCACTTTCTATGAAAACACTATACCTTATATTTCTTAAATATATATTTTTTTCATATATTTTAGGGGAAAGGTGACTAGACTTGTAAATTTATCGTGTAATAAAATACAGAATATATATATTTAAGATTTACCAACTTTTGCCTCCAAATTCATTGTATTATTCAAAGTTTCTGGATGACACAAGTATATTCCTACTTAAGAACATAAGTAACTCTGTATCACTATGATTTATATTTATTGCTGCTAGTTCTCCAACAGCAGGTAATAAAAATGGCTTTAACACTTGTGTAAACAGTATAAACACTGTCGTACTGTGTTTATGTTGCATAAAGTGTTAACATTTAACACTTAATGGTATCATAAACACAATATGACAGATTTCAGGAATCTGACCAGCATTTGTTGTGCAGAAAAAAGCATACTATTATTAACAGAATAGTTTTATCCATGATAACAGACAATGAAATCTAAGTTACCTCATTAAAACTTCCATTGCAGAATGAGGACTGGAATATCACAGGAAGACCACTTCAGTTAACATGAATTATTCAGAAATGTGTTATAACTCCTATACATCAGAACAAAAAGATTTGTTTGTTCTCTGTTAAATATGCTTTGGCTTACTTTCTTAAAGCCAGCTAAGTAAGAATAATTCCTTTATCTAATGACATATCCAGAATGTACCAAAAAAAAAGGTTTATGAGAACTTTTTTCTACAAAAGAAATAAAAACCCAATAAGCTGCCTTAAAAAGTAGATATTTTGTATTAATACATACCATTATTCTTCCCTCAGAACAATTTACAATATCAAAAACTGTGTTAAAAAATAACAATGATTTAATTCCAATGAGCTTGTGCTTTCAGCTGATCTTTCAGCAGGTACAGAGATACAGCAAATGTGAGACAAAGATCAGGATTTCTTGCATCCATCGCTTCTGTGTAAGGACTAGCATGGCATGTCCTTTGTTTCTGCAGAGTCCCGCTAAAGCATCTGGGATTTTCAGACTGCATATACAAATGCACATCAAATTTACCATAAATATCTTCCTTCTGGCTTGTCCGTTTTCACTCAGCCACTGACTTATAATGACTATACACACATATAAATAATCCTTGCACAGTTGAAGCAACTAAGAGTACACGATGATTTTCCTTTAATTTCATTTTATCTCATTAATTATGTGGATAGTTCTGGTGCTGCAGCTCCTCTCATCTGTCTTAGCAACACTTGTACAGGCACATCCTATTATTTTAAAATAATTAATTTTGCTAACAAGGGGGGAGAAATATTCATACAAATGAAAGGGGAATCTGTCAATACACAAAGTGCTGACCCACCCATCAGATAAAGAAGCTAAAAAGTTTACTTCCTTTCGCTCTCTCCAGAAACCTTAACTAGCACTTACTTTAGTCAGAAGCTAATTATATTGGCAATATCCCTTGAAAGGAAAAGTCCAGTGCAATATAGAAATTCTTTTAACCAGTACATCAAATTCTCTATGGGCTAATTTCAGATGCAAATGCACAGACAGGTGTGCACACAGACATTCTCTGTGATGGCCTTGGGAGAGAATGGAGTCTTCCTTGCACATCACAGAACAGCAGCAGCTTGTGGCTTGGCAGCCTGGCTGGCCTGCTCTGTGGCATCAACAAACACAGCAAAAAGTCTGTGCTTCCCCCATGCTGAGATTTGGAAGGAATTTTAAGAGCTGTGTGTCACTGTAGGCTTGTAAAGACATCACACAAAATCTTCACATGGGGGAGGCTGACTTGCTCCCAGAGCAATGGCTTTTTTTGAAGCTGAGGATTTAAGACTACTGGGAAATAAGTCATTTTAAGATTAAAAAGAGCAGCTTATTACTCTGAAAAAGGAGAGAGACAGAAGTAGCCTAACTAGTTTGGGTTTTTTTCTTTCTTTCTTTCTTTTTTTTTTTTTAAATTCCAGCTATTATAAAAAGTAAGGTGCTCTTCACTGTTAACCAAGATAGGTCTCATGGCATCCAAAGTTCTTATACCTAACAGTAGAGATTAATACCAATGGTTAGTACCAGCAACAGATTGCAACTCTCCATGACAAAGTCCAACACAGTTCTCACTCTAGGGAAGGATATATTTTGTATATATATTCTTGCAAAATGACTTCATATTGTGGAATCCTTCATGGGACTTGAACCTACTCCTTGCTGAGAAAAAGTGTTGAAATATCTGGGTGCCTTTGACAGATAATATGACTTATGTTGAAAGAAGAACATTTTCTGATTTTACCAGCATTAAAATAATTGCTTACCCAGCACTGCCACACCATTCTTTACGTAAATTAGCATTTAGACATCATACCCATGTGAATGGATTTGTGGATGTAGGCTTGGCTCACAAAAAAGTGCTACGCTAACACACATCTAAGACTTCATTAAGCACTGAAATACTGTTTTGATAAGGTTTTTTTTCCAAAACCAGACATCTGGTTTTTTAACCTCCCCTACCATCTGAAAAGAAAGCTGGGATTTTGTGCATTCATTTTTCTTAGGAGAAGCAATGTGTAATGCTAATCTTGGCAATATCAATTCTGGAACATGTATAAAAGAGGAAAATATAGGGGGAAAAATGAGTAGTAAGGAGGAAAACTGGATGACTGCTGCAGGTAAATACCAAATTATTTAGTCAGATGAAATTTTGGCCCTTCTGGAGTCAAAAGCACAAAATTTGCTAAATCACATCTGATTGCCACTGTCAATACTGTAACCAACAGATTATTTCCCAGATGATTTTGCAGAAAACAAAAGAGCTTCTCTTGTGAGAAGCATCCTTCAAAGAAAAGGCATGCACTTAAGTAGAAATCTTGAATGCTATTTAGAAGGAATAAAAACCTTTGAAGTATCTTCACTGCTTGAGTTCTCCATGACTACAGATTAATAGTCATGATTAATAAAGATAAGCAATTACTTTTTTTACATAAATAAATGTTCCTGTAATTTTTACAAAGTATCTAATCCATATAAGTACCATTCATTTTGCAAATATTTTCCAGGCCTGTGTGAATGAAATTTCTCTCCCATGAGTTACTTCAACAGAAAGAAGAGAATTTAGATTGTTACCAAAACACATAACAAAAATAAGGAGAAGGTATGAAAGGCACTTATGTCCACAGTGGATTGTCAAATACTCAGAACTTCTTGCAGAGAGTTCTAAAATTCTTCATATCTGATGATTGCCAGTGATTTTGAATGACACTTCAAACAATGTCTTCAAATTTTTGCTTGCCAGAGGGTCCTTTTTTTAAAAAATTTAAATACTAATCTCCATGCTGTCAGTTCTGAAATTATGAAGATATTAGCAGCTTGTCCAAAATATCAGTTAGGCCTTGTAGTAAACACTTTCAAGAGGCACATGTTGGCACATGTTTCAGAAAGCTTCTGAAATTTCAGTCTGCAAGTAAAATGCCAATTGAAGGTTTAAAATATTTGTGTGTTTGCAGAGTTTAACATTCACTTGTCCTTTCATGTGGAAGAAATTGATCCCTTTCATTTGCGTTTTCAGGGTTATCCACTGGGTTCTTTTCTTGCATCCCACTGTTTTCTGAACAAGAATCGTCATCTCCATCGCCATGATGACCTTCAACGCTGTGTCTGATGCCATAAGCAAAGTAAATGAGGAAGCCTTCCAAAAGGAAAAAGAAAGTTCATAGGGTTTTCAGGCAAGTACTGCATTAAAAAGTAGATATTTCTCTCTGGCTGAACAGATTTTTGCAAAAGAATATTCTTCAGATACCTGAATCAGAGCTCATGCGTCAGGTCTTCCCTGTTTCTACAGGAAATTCCAGTGCATCATTTTTGCATAATTAAATGCTCTAATAAGTTATGGAAACTATTATCTCTAATTCATGTCTAGATGGAATTAATACCATTTCCTAGATCTAAAAGAGGACAGACTGATATACTGGGAAGAAACCCAGGTTTCTTTCCAGAAAAAGCAGGTTTCTACATAGGAAAAAAAAAAAACAAAAACCATGGCTTATTGGAATTCTTTCTATTACCTAAAAACTATATTTTTAATTTTGACTGCATATAAATACTTCTTCTGAAGCATGCTCTTCCTTTTGATCAGAAATATTGGCTGATTTTTATAAAATCACAGAGATTTTTTAAAATATTTGAAGGAAAAGAATGTTCTAAGATGGGAATCATGAGTTCTAGTGTATGAAGTGACTGAAATGAACAGAAGTACATACCAAGTAACATCCAGAAGCTAAATCTCATCCAAGTCTCCCCACTTAATTGTACCATCAAGTAAATATTTACCATTATACTGAATGATGGCAAAAATGGCAATAGTGGAACCTAAAAGGAAATATTTAATATTTTTCTATTAATGATAATTTTTTTTTACATGTCACACTTCAGGTATGTTACACAAACTAGAGGTAACATGTAATCACTAATAAAGAGTTGATTTTTTTTTGCCGTTGTAAAGTAGTGAAATTACTGGGTTTAACCAACAGTTTCTATAGATCTTAAACTTTTAAAACACATTATGTTTAATATACATTCTCTATAGAAAAACTTTCCAGTTTGTGTGGGACATATACTCATTAATTCCTGTATTTACAGCTGAAAAATAATATATCTATCTCTCTTATTCTGAAATGCTCCCCCACCTTCACCAGATTCCTTGACCTTCATCACTATACTTCATTATTTCCATTAAATAACTGATCTTAGAAGACAAGTGGAAGTGCAAAATGACTCTGTATTAGGTCCAAAGGATTGCAGATTACACAGACAAGCAATTGCACACTCATCAGTTTCTGACTTGTTTTCCAGCTTTAAGTTCTCTCTCCCACTCGTTAGAATCCATCCAAAGCTCTCATCAGAGAAAAACATAGAGAATAAGTTATTCACCATAAAGGCTACTTTCTGCTGGTTCTGAGGCTGCCTTTGGATGAGGAGGATGGTAACTATGAAGGATGTCACCAATAAAGCAAGAAGGCCAATACTCCAGGGCTCCAAGTTAGCAATGAAATGAATCCCATATGTAATGAGGACACTCAAGCCACAAATCAAGCAAGCTGTATGAAAAACAAAATTACAGAAATAGGTCACTTAATCTCTGCATTGAAGAAGAAGTGACTTTTGAGAAGAGTGATAGCAAACTTCAACATGTACTGTTGTTATGAATACGTTTAATTAAATGAAAATGACTACAGATTAGATCGCTTCATCAAGAAGGATAAGAGCGCAGAACGACACATGTATGACTGAAAGAAGGCATGTTATCAGTGGGTTTTTAATTCTGTCTTTAATAAAATTCCACTATAAATGTTAATGCATACATGAGTTTGGACAATCAAATACTTACCTAAGAGACTCACTAAAAAGTTAACTGTGGTTGCAGTCTGCTCAGTTGGTAAACTGGATGGATTAATCAAGGCCTGAAGACGGAAGTGATTCTTTTCTATCATGTTTATCTGTGACTCACTTACTGCAGATTCCCTTTGAGCTGCAGCCAAAGCTGCTTTTTCTGGAGAGTATTTTGGTTCCTCATAGGTGGGTTGGTACCTATCCATAAAACAGAGTAATAAAAAACCATTAAGCACACGTCTGAAATTGAAGCAATATGACTCTAGGAATGTACTGAAGTACTAAATTCTTTTCAGTAAAGTATTAGAATTTCCCAAGTTACAACTGCACTGCAACAGTATTACTAGTCACTGTCATATATAAAAATACGAATGCAACTCACTTTTTGGATTGGTTTGTTTGGAGGGGTTTTTTTTGGCAGTTTTTTAAGCTAACTGAATGCACCAATAGCTCAGATAAATGACCAGTCCCATACAGAAGGAAAGGACAGGGTCTGGTAGTCAACAGCAAGGAAAGAGTAAGGGATCTTGTTTCTACTTGATTCCCATACTATAAGAGGCTTCTAAGTGGCGTGAACCAAAAATTGACATGTGCTTTGTTAGCTTTTAATGTATTGTTAAAAATACGTATAGTGAGTTCTTTTTAAATAGAACAGGCTTCTCTTTTAAAGCGTAAATTATTGCAACAATGAATTTGAGCTGAATTTCAGCTTTACACTTTTCAAAGTTAATTACTTAGCCTTAAGTAATAAAGGCTGACTTTTTAAAATAAGAAGAGCAATACATAATGTAGTGAGCTGCAGCTAGCAATATATAATTCCATAGCTTTACAAACATGACCGATACCAGAGTTCTACTGAGAAGTATTTATAATCTCACTCATATTTGCATTCTCTTCTAGGGCCACCACATCTTAAAACACTTGTCTGGTCTTCTATTTCTGACTAGGGTAATACAAAGCTAGTATTAGAACCTGTTCATCCTGTGAACCACCTAGAACATCTACCCCTTTCACATATAGTCCCCAAAATGCAATATTCCTGATGTACAGCATCGATTGTATTCATACAAAAGTATCATTCAGTGAATTCTGTACTGAAGCTTGTATTTAGTACCTTTGGGACTAATGCTTGGACCAATACTTCTTCTGGAAATAAAAGGTGTCTAGATTTCACCAGAAGCTTTAATCCGACTTACTGCTATACTTACGTAACAATATACCATTGTTTACTTGGAGGAGTCACTGCTTCTTAGAAACCATTTATATGCTTACAGCTAGTGGCTATCTCGCAAAAAACCACATCTTGTAAATATGACTTCTGTTTATTTGCTGACCAACCCCAAAAAACCTCACAGTAGAATACAAAGGATGTTTTTGGCTCACCTAAGAATGAGGACACAGGTTGCCACAAGTGAATAAGCAAGAAGTGTGCCAATAGACATCATGTCCACTAAAGCCTTTAGGTCAAACAGAAATGCCATTACAGCTGAAAAAAAAAAAGAAATGGAAAAAATTCCAGGAGATTGGCATAGAATTATAGCAGCATTCACACTGGGAAAGAAATTTAGGATCATCAAGTACAACCATAAGTGCCAAGATTAATATTAAAGATTTATTAAGCTAAGATTTTAAAATCTGTCCGCAGTTTAACTTATTGTTTTACTGACAGCAATATGAGTGAAATCATGATAATCCTTAAAACCATGTTTTTTAAGCTTCTGGTATCATTCCAAAACTAATTCCTTACAGTTGGAATCTCATTCATATAGATAGGCACTGATGAGTGATACAGTCATGCTGCATAATCAAACACTTATATTGGACTTATTAAAATATAAGTATTTGCACACATATTGTTGAATTTGGGTCGTATTAAAAATACATTTTCACAGAATGAAGTTTAGATCCTGCAGCAGAATCTCACCAAAGCTGAAAGGATGGATCCCACTGCCAAACAGAAAAAGTCATTGTGATAGAAAGTTTCTGCTGAGCTGGGAAAGACCTCTGTGTGAAGAGGACTTTCAGGAATTGTCTCAAATAAAATAGTTTTGTGGGGTTTTTTTTAATGGTTATCTTACTAAAAATAGTTTCCAACTCACCTTCAGGAATTACCAGTAACATCTCTCAAGAATTAATATTCTTATGATTACTGAATTCAGAGGCAGAAACCTCCATGACAGTGGAAGTAATTATAGAAATCTTGTGTTTATAAAATCTAATGCCATATTCATTTGGAGATTCTGGAATATCTTTTTTGTCTATGCTGTTTGCATACACAAAGGACATTATTTATAAAGAATGACATTATTTATAAAGAAATTAGGATAAGCTATCAGTAAATTAAAGGCTAATTCCAATTGATTTGAAATACATACACATACTTTAAGAGCCTCAAAGTATTTGTATTTTATTAATATTTTTGAGATACACATTTTTTGAATCATCAGTAATCTCAACATCGAAATAAATTATTAAATGTAGTCTTTATATGCTGTGTGTATACGCACACCTAAATTATTTTACATTCAAAGTATTTGTATTTAATATTTATGGTATGTGTTTATTGATGTATTTGTAGACAGGTGCATAAGTGTACAAATACATGGACACATACTCCCCTGGTATTTGATCCTAAAGGAGGAAGCAAAATGTGATTTTCTGAAAACGAGACTGCTGGATTACAAAACTTTTATGTATCTGGGAGTCTCTTTTTCCAATTAAGAAAGACCATCCTGTTTTCTTCAATGAGAGTGGATGTTCCTAAATCCAAAAAGCAATTTGCGGCGTAGCTTTTTGAATATCTCTCTGCTTTTCATGCTCTAAACAGCAAAGCTGAGGAAGAACAGAACCTACTAAAACCTCATGTACAGTAGCTATATTTAATTTTTAATCTCAGTTTAAAAAGGCTACTCTGTAGCCTGGATATTCTTTAACTTCAGAAATAAGGTGGAAAATGCCTGCAAGTTTCTTCTTAGTAATTCTTCTATACTAAGAGAAAAAAAGGCAGAGTATTTATTTTCCACCTCTCTTAGTTCTACTCTAAGAGAAAACGATAGGTCCATTTATGGTGAAAGTGGGCTGACACCAAAACATTTTGACATGTGCAGAGGCTGCCATGTTGATTACCACCTGAGCAAAGGTCAGTCACATAATATCTCATGACAGTTGCCTCAGCTGTAGTCTTGACCTGATAACTTTAATTAAGCATCTCATCTTCTTAACATTTCTTCCAGCTGTAAAACTATTCATGCTACAAATGCATAGAAAATAATATAATAATATAACAGATATATCAGATAATATAAGCTGTTCCATACATCCATAACTATTCTGTCAAAACTATTTATGACCACAAATTACCAAATATGGATTAAAAGAAGAAACTACTCTTTCTCCAGCAGTAGGTAAAGCTGTTTTCCAGTGAGCTGATGATGCACCAAATTCCCCAGATTGTCTAAAAGCAGTCCAATGTCAGCTGCTGCACAGCTACAGGCAGGGCTGTATAACTATACCAATCACTTTACCAGCTGGGCAATACACTATTCTTTCTTCTCATTACTGTGATTTCACAAAAAGATCTTGACTTCATCCCACCAAACTGCACTTCCAAATTCTTATAGGAGAATATGTCAATAAGATAAATTCAAATAAAATGAAGTTGAAATAATAAAAGTAATGCTATGCAATATATTTGTACTCTGACCAAAGAAAAGGAAACTGATAATAATGCTTCATGTGTTAACTGTCTGGATGACTGTGCCTTTTCTGCATTATTGTCAAGTACACAGTTCGAGCAGTTCCAGTCTTGTGGTATCTGAGGATGACCCTGACTATAAATAAAAATATTTTCGTCTCATTCCTGAACGTCTTACTTGAGAATAATCTTAGCCAAGGTTGCTAAAAGTTCTAAGGGATGTATTTGATATTTGAATTATTTAAAAACCTATCTATATTCCTTGGAGTGAAATACTTCTAAAGCTTGCAGTTTTCCTGGATGATTAGACATCCCATTAAAATGATGATGAAATTTGGGCACAGCTATATGTACCACTGCAAGAAATATGAACGAAAGTAAAAGAGTTGTATGTTAAGAATTTACATTAGGAGTTGGCAACAGCTCCCAAAATACTGTTTTGGTAAAATAAATGTAGGCATGTGTGTGTATACACACATATGCAGACACATAAGCCCCCAACACACACATGCCCCTCAACCACAACTTGGTAAGCCTATACAACAATAATTTCCTTGGAAAATTGGAAGACAATTTTTAAAATCCTTGTAGTTTACACAAAAAGCTGATCCTGCTGCAAATGTAATTTTTTTTTCTTATATTTCATAATAAAAAAATGTGACAATTATTTTTCCCCCATTATAGATGGGATAAATATATTAGGTCTACATCAGACAAGGAAGCCCTGTCAGGAGAGCATCAGCCTAAGGGACTCAGATTAAGTAACAAGCTTATTCACCATACAGGGGGTTAATATAAAAAAAATTAAACATTTAATTCTGTGGCATTAAGGCCATCACCACCACCATGATTGTCTTGATCTGGAGTTCTTACACCCGTTGATTGCTCAGTAATTTTATTCCCGTTGTACATGCAAGGGGAGTTAACAAGCAGCCCTTTTCAAAAATATATAGTACCATGCACGTGCACAGTGTTTAAATCTCAGTTTTAAGTAACACGGGCTTTGAGAGCTTACCAGAGATGAACCCTGCTGTCAAGGTGGCAAAAACTGGTGCCTGCCTCTTATTCACTTTGGCAAGAAAACTAAAGAGTAAACCATCACGTGCCATGGCAAACAGAATTCGGGGCAAAGGGAACATAGAGCCGAGAAGACTAGAACAGAAAAATGTATAGTTCAAGTACAGGTTATTAAAAGCACAATGCTTTACTGGTAAACCCAACTACACAAAAAGAAAGCTTGGAGGAGTTAATGGGTTTAGGTATAGTTTTGCTTAGGCTCTGTGTTGCTGCTCTTGAGATTTTGTTTGGTCGACTGATGTTCTTGGTTTTGGGTTATTGTTTATTTTGACCCTAGGCTTTGAAAGCACTTGAGATAAACCAACAAGTAAAAATCTGAGGAAGAGAAAAGTTTTACTAGTAGACTAATTTACCTAGCAACAAGCAGATTTGATCATTTCAGTCCAAAGCAAATCAAAGCTGCACAACAGTGGTTTATTTCCATATAGGCAACATGTTTAGCAGTGCACCTTTCTTTACAAGGATCAACTCTTACTCTCACCTGCTACTGCACCAGACGATAGAGTAGCAACTAGTGGGGTCTTCGTTTTGGAATTGATTTGAGCTAGATCTTTGAAAAGCAACCCATCCTTCGCCATAGCATAGATTACACGTGGTATTGGGAAAATGGATCCAAGAAGACTGAGTAAAAAGCAAACACATGCAACATGGCAAACACAGTTCATGCAGAGTTGTATTCATGGACAAGGTAAAAAATGTTAATGGCATGTATAGAAACAAAATTTATGGATGTAAGACAAAACCAGAAAGTCCCATAGCCCAAGGTACTGCAGATCAGACACAAATTTTTTTAAACGGCAAAGTTTATTTACTATTATTATTATTATTATTTATGTAATTAAATTGCTTCATCAGACAGAATTCAGATTAGCAAGATATCCCCATCACCATAGTTCTTGGGTGGTAATGGACCAGGAACATGTTCCAGATCACACTAACTATGCAATTAAGCTTTGGTATTCCTGGAGAAAGTCTGTCAGTCAGCAGCAGCAAATAAATAAGCATAAGCAGCATCCCTTACACCCTGTATTTCCATGTAAGCCTGCTGATTAACAGTAATTCAAAGTAAGCACCATACAAGTGTACTTGGGCAGATTAATTATTTCGATTAAAGCACCTCTAAGCTGCATTAAGACTTTTTTTTGGAAGAAGTAAAGCTAATTAATTTAGATTTTATATCAGAACACATAAAGCTTTAAAACTATTGAGAACTTGAAGCTCTTAAAAATACTTCCTAAAGTAGGTGATTTCTTTCCCTCAAAGAGAAATACTTTCAATTATGAAAACAAAAGGCAAAATCATATCCAGTGTAACCTCTGCAACAAGCACAAAAGTTTTTAACCAGGGGAAAGGTTTCCTTTCTTCCTTTAGAGAAACAACTATATCACTTAAAGAAGGCATAGCTCTTACATACCACAGGTGCTAGGTACATCCAGGAACACTTGTGGGACACAAGTAATAAGGGTAGACAGGAGAGTAGTTTTATTGCAAATGAACTGATTTTGATGTGTAAGAGTGCCTTCCACAAAGAAAGTACAATCCAAAAAAATCCAGAAAGTTCTTTGTTGTTTTAGCTTTGTAAAGTTCATTTATCCTCCTCTTTATGTACATTTGCATACATAATGGCAATATTAACAAATATCTTTACCTGGCAAAACAAGTTCATGACATAACACAGTAACAAGAAACTGTAAAAACCAAAAGCCATTAATCCCAATGTTTTTTCTTCATTTTACCTCTAAACTGAGGAGCATGAAATACAGTTTCCTTTGTTTTGTTCTAAACTAACATCAGTCAACAGATTGAAAGATTAATCTCTCCACAGGAGTAAATATTATTCAGAATACACTGGAAAAAGAGACCAACAGTTCAAATTTCTAAAAGGGCATTCTTACCATCTCAGCTCACTTTGTTTTCCAGTATTAATTTCTTTAATCTAGTTTCTTATATGTAACTTCTACTATTTATCAATGTAAAGAAAAACATCAATTAAACCCTCCAACCTGAAGGGACCATGGCAACTATATAGAAAATAACTATAATCCCAGGATGAACTGTGTAACTGTGACATTCTTCAGTCAGTCCTACATTTCTTTTAGTGTCCTTCTGGAACTACTTAATGTCTGTATCCCCTCCTGCATCTAAATGTTCCTTTCCTTTAAACCATTGCTCACACTCAACAAACTCATATTCAGGCTACAGGGTTATATCGGAGTGCTGCTAGCATTAGTGCTTCCACAGGCAAATTGCTTTCCTTTGTGGAAAGGCAGCCAGTGTTCTTACCACTGAAGCTCATGGAAATGACTCCTTACCTACATAAGCTCAGGTAAAAGATTGGCAGCAGCATTTTTCTATCCCTAAATTCGAGTATCAAGCAATTTTCTAGTCTACTAAAGTGTCTGTATCATATTACAATGGGGATGTACTATATTTGAACACATTATAATACATATTGTGCTCTCCCTCATCTTTTTAATC
Organism: Dicaeum eximium; assembly: GCA_013396995.1. Classification (NCBI taxonomy): domain Eukaryota; kingdom Metazoa; phylum Chordata; class Aves; order Passeriformes; family Dicaeidae; genus Dicaeum; species Dicaeum eximium. The sequence goes on along the minus strand of VWZP01002215.1, from coordinate 173,086 downwards.
AAAATAATATCTTAAGGTTACATTCAGAGTTTCACAAAGGGTAATAAATTATAATATTTTCACAGCTATAAACTACATCTCAAATACCCCCATAGAAACCACAGGAAGGGATGATGTCAGAAGACAGACTGGCTACTGGAGGAAAACAGAGACAGGCAATGAAGATGAGGAGTGGAGCTAGGTAATAATGTCTTCAATTTTGCCTGCAAATACACAGAGATCATAAAGCTGCTGTCACTGGGAATGGACAGTGAACAAGGAAAAATGGGGGAGGTTTATTTTGTCAGTTAATAAAGATATCTTGCAGGTCATGTGTTTGAAAATACTTAATTATATATATATAAAAAAAGTGTAATAAGCTTCTACCAAAGAGGTAGAGTTCAATAACAATACAGTTGAAAAAAAAGTGAGCCTAAATTAAAACAGCACTGTCAACTAGACCTGCTTAAGTTTAAGGCTTGCTTATATACTTGTTGCTAATTCTTTGCATGGACCGAGCCTTCAAAATGAACACACGAACATACATATAAATGTAATATATTATTCATCAGCTTTCCCCAATAGAATTAGTATTTCAATGTCTTTACCTTGTAGACAAAGCACAGAGGGATCCCACTGCTACAACGTATTTAGCAGGACCCCATCCAACATATTCAAATGCTACTGGCAGGGGACTTTTCTCATCTAGCAGATAGTATGGCATCATAAGCGTCAGTGCAGCCGAAACCAAGCAATAGGCCATGAAGCAGACCAGTAGGGACACCACAATTCCTATGGGTATGGCTTTCTGAGGATTCTTGACCTCTTCTCCTGAAAAAAGGAAAAGAAAATGCCCCACCAAAAATTCGTACTAATTTTCCCCTTCAGCTTTAAGAGATAACGTCAAAGACAAATCACTTGTTAATCTAAGTCATGGGAATCATGTCTGTAATAGAAATTTTAAAAACTTGAGTAAAATAAACTGAGACACACTGAACAGAACTCAGTATTTTATTGTCAGAAATAGCATTAAAATAGTGGTAAATTAAAGGTCATAAGATACATTTTATATTCAGAGTATTCCAAGCCCATAATTTTTAGTTAATTACCTACACTTTCAATGTACTCAATGTGCTCATTCCCTATCAGCCATTGAGAAAGACATCTTATATCAGGAAACTGTGAAAGTGAGCAGGTTATTAATATTATTTGAGCAGAAGAATTGTACACTAAGCACTTTCCAGACTTAGAAAGCAGCAATTATTTCTTTAGAACAGGAATGAAATAAACAGAATGTCCTCCTTCCTTGTAGAAAGACAGCCATGTTCAGGAATGAACTTACTCATTCTACATTGACTGAAAGAGCTTTGGAAGAAAGCAAAGTAAGAAGAGTAGACAGTATTATATTGTTTGTGGTTCTTTGGGGTTTTTATGCAAAAATATCCCCACATAAACATATATACACACACATATAAATACTATACCAGTTGTTGCAATGCAGTCAAATCCAACAAAAGCATAAAAACAGGTTGCAGCACCAGCCAATGTTCCTGTGAAACCATATGGCATAAAGCCACCACTCCCATACATACTTGTCACATTTTCATAGGATGAGCGGTTCCTATAAAGAACAAAAATACAGCAGAAAGATAAACTTCACCCCCCACACCATTATTGGTAGGATAAATATATACACACTTCTACACTAGAACTCTGAAAAAAAGTTTCTATTCACATCATGACAGAGGTCTGCTTTACAAAACTGCATGAGATGACATTTTTATGTCCAAGCTTGTAAGAAAGAGAAATATAACAGCAAAAAGAAGAATATCTGAATCAAGTAACTTTCATCTTACTCACTTTGAAGTTTGTGACAAAACATATTAAAACACTAATAGTGTTTATTATAATAAAGCATGTGTAAGAGAAAACTGCTTGGAATATGAGAAAGTAAATAATTTTTTAAAAATTACTCTGTTACTGCAGTAAAGTTTCTGAGATATTCTTCACTTTTCTTCCAGTTGTCAGGTTCACCTTTCACAAAACCAGAAATAATAACGAAGAGTAGGACCAAGATGTTAATAGCAGTGAAAATTCTATTCACCCATGCAGACTCTTTTACTCCAAAAGATAAAAGACCTGTAAAAGAAAAATATTTTATAGATGTGAATGGCCCATTATACAAATAAAATGGCATTTAAAGAAGGGATACATGTAAAAGAAGGTGTGTGTGTGTGTGTATATATATATATGTATATATATATATGCAAGTACTGTGAATAATACTGAAAAAGCATCACCAGATTTTAAAAAAAGCATTATCACAAACTTGCTAGACTCTTTAACAGCATGACAATAGGCAAATATATTGGAAACCACAAAAGAGAAAGCTTCTTCTGTAAGTATTTAAAAGTATTTTTAGCAATGGCCACTTTTTACTTCTCTGAGATGCCAATCCATATCTCTGTTTTATGCCATGGCATAAAAGTAGCTACAAGAATTCTATGCTTTGTAAAAACAGATTGGTAGAATATATTCCTTAAAGAAGAATTATCTGTTAGATTAAAAAAAGAAGTACAATTATTAAATTAACAATGCAACCGATTGACTCTACATTTTTCAGAGCACATCCATCAAAGTCCCATTTCCTAGTCCATTAATAATAGCTTTTAAAAAAATGCACACCTCATGTTAACACTGATGCATAGAGTAGAGCATTTAAACAATCTGAAAGTTATTCCATCAGGATTCTACTTAATCATTAGATTTTAAACTATTTTAAGTGTTAAAGTGTTAGCAGTTTAATGGAACTGTCAGTGAGCAGATCAGGAAAAATGAAATACAGTTGGAAAGTTTTCACAGGTTTTTTGCACTCTAAGCATTTCCACTAATATCACATACATACTTTCCCTCATTATTTAGAGATTAATTCTGAAAATTTTAAGCCTCTCAAAATAACATCTAAAAAGTTTCTGACTCTGCTAATGAGATATTTGCTATCTTATCAGAACACAGAAATTATCTTATGAGCTTTTCAGGTTTTCTTCACAATGACATTTATATTGAAATAGATGTATGCTTTCTTCAGCTCAGTTTTTCCCAAAAAGGCAGTGTCTCAATCAGCCTAATGCAGTGTGATTCATAGTCTGTGCATTTTCAAAGTCCTTTCGTTATCCAAATAAACAAAAGAAAACAGAACAAAAACAAAAGAAAAAAACCACAAAAACCGTAAAACCCCAAAAATCAATTTTAAAAAAAACCCTAAAACAAACAAACAAACAAAACAAAAAACCCCAACCCCCAGATTTCTGTGTACTTTTCCTTGTGCTTAGCACATAACATTTTCTGTAAAACATCACCTGCTACTCCTATGATTCAGCCTTACACAGCTCACAATCCAAGTACTGTATCATGCTCAGCCTACACAGTCCTGAGCCATCCCCACTGCCCCTCCTTTCAGCAGTGGGGAATTCCACCCAGTTCAGTCACTGGGGGTTTGGCTTCTTATCACAGATACCTGGAGAGGCAATATGCAGCACAAATGTGAAAGGAGTGAAGAAGGAGTGACAGTAGGGATGAAAAGACAGAACACAAATTAAACTCAGGAGCAGTGATGAACAACAGGGAAACCTTTCCTCTTTTTTCAAGAGCCTCTAATTCTTATGTTCTGAAACAGCAATGGCAACAGAGAAAATACAATAGATGTCAGCATCTAAACTAGGACTGTATAGTTTGGATTGTGGAGTTTCAGTGCTCTGCTTTTCAGAGTGTTATTTTTTCCCTTTCAGAGAGGGGAAAATGAAAGGTCTGCTCCAGTTATATTCCACATTCATTCCCAACCCTCCTGAAGACATAAGGGTCTGAACTGGTCCTATAGGCAACTCTGAGCCACAAAGGTGGCAGGATGCTGGACTACACCTAATCAAGTCAACTCCCAGAACTCCCTAAGTATAGGAAGCCATTCTTTTATGTACTGAGATGTAATATATCATCAGATGCACTGGTCACTCATTCTAGCAGTAGGTAGAACAGAAATGTTTTCCTGTGTCAAAAATAAAAACCCACTCAGAACAAGAGAACCAGAGAACAGAAGAGGTTATATACATATAATTTAGTTTCACTTTCCAGAGAAGAAAAGCTCCTGCTTAGGTTTAATCAAAAGAGAGACTGAATATGACAAGTATATTGAAATGCTTCTAGTGTTGCCTAAAAACAAACTGCACACTTTAGAATACACTTCCTGCTTCCTTCACTTCCAGTGGCAGTAGGAATATTTTCATATGGTAAATAATTGTTAAACACAAACATGGATATAAGTTGCAGTATTTTTGAGCTTTCTAATCCCAAAAATAGCATATAGCTAGTGTCAGTGTTTGCGATTTAAAAGCATGATACATGAGTAAAGACAAAAACAGGACTTGGAAGAGTAGACAGAAGAGGTTTACTCAGGTTTCAAACTGGTCTGTTGGTCCATATAAGTATCTGAGGGTGCCTTTTGGGTCAAACAAACTCTAGGATATTTAACACTTTTAACTGTAAAATAGCACAACCACCATAAATTAAGCCCTACATTGTCTTACCTGATAAAAGTAATATAAGGAGTACAGCGAAGAAGTCAGGATACTCTGCTAACCCAGGGTAATTCATTTTGAAGTAGGCACTGAAGAAATGACCTATCCGTTTTCCAAGAAGTTCATCAAAGGTGCCACTCCAGGCCCTTGCTACACTTGATGTACCTTCATAAAATAAGTGCATGTTTAAGGTTTTACATCCCTACAGCGGGATACAGCTACTTCTATTGAAAAAGAAACAGAACTAAGCCTGTGCTACTTGTATTTAAAAAAGCACAGCCTCTGATGTTTGTTTTGCTGAGGAATTTTAAAGAATTTTTCTTGTTAAATGGTAACAAGTTTTTCTAGAACCAAAATATACAATTTTTTTGCCTCGTTTATTCCCAAAAGATTGCAGAAATTATTTCTGTGTCATTTATGCCTGATCCTGGAACAAGCTTATTGCTAGCTATTTCTAATTTCTATGACATATGTTAAACAATAAAAAGTAACATAAGAAAGCACTTTAAGAAATAACATAAAGGAAAGTTTACCACCTGCAAGTAAAGCAAAAAAAAAAAAAGTTACTAGCAAGATGTAGGTTACTAGAGTCTGTATTTAAAAATAATACTCTCCTGTGGTAAAGAGTGAATGGCTAAATACAATTTTCTCAATCTTATTTGTATAACTCTCCTCTCATGAAATACATTTTAATACAATACTGGAGAACATCAGTTTTGTAATGATTTGAGTAACCATCCTGTAGGTACACATCTAAAGATAGGTATGCTCATACACAGTATAATGGAAGTTTAGAACACATTCCTCCGGGAGAAATAATTTTTAAATCCAAAAATGTTATCTCTGATGAAGCACTGAAATAGCTGTTTGATTATCTGCCATGTAAGTATTGATTTCACTCAGATCTGGTCAACTTTGGGCTTACCTGATACAACAGCCCTTAATTAGCACAAGGATATAGGAGCAAGTCAGTACTTAAACACCATGGCTTTCCTGTAAGATACTATTGTGGAGTCCCTGTAAATGTCCTTGCTGTGTATATTCAGAAAAAAATGCTTATTGATTTTACTTAAATTATTTTTGCTGACCAAAGATGGCAAATAAATCCTGTTTTCTCTTGTGCATCATCACAGAATTGTCTGACACAATCTTCATAAAAGATATGTGGTTCATACATCACACTGTAACAAAAACAACTTGCAAAAACCTTGTTTGCAGTGGTGATGCATAGAAGGAAATAACTTAATCAAATTATTTTGGTTAATTCATCTCAACAGGACTAAAAAGAAAAAGTAACAAAGTGTAGAGACAGAAAAGAAAACCAGCCCTAATTCTGTATCTTTTATCTGCTGTCTCAGAAACCCCTGGGACCGGTGTTTGTTCTTCAGCTTACCTATAATATAGGATAAAACGAGATTCCAGCCAGTGATGAAAGCCCACAGTTCACCTACTGTAACGTAAGTGTACAGGTATGCAGAACCAGTCTTGGGGACACGAGCACCAAACTCGGCGTAGCAGAGACCTGCCATCACAGATGCAATGGCAGCAATGAGGAAAGAAACAATGATGCTAGGTCCAGAGTCAGATTTGGCGACTTCTCCAGCAAGGACATAAACACCAGCACCAAGGGTACTTCCTACCCCCAGGGCTATAAGGTCCACTGTGGATAAGCATCGGCACAGCTTGGTGTCCTCAAGACTCTCGCCACCGATGTTTTTCTTCCGCACCAGACACCGAATAAAGGACAGGGCTGGTCCACAGGGCAACATGGTAGAGCTCTGAAATAAAGGAAATTATTCCAGTATGCAAAAGGTAGTGTAGACTTTGGTGAAAAACAATGGGAAAAAGTATTTGCATGAAGAAATTTAATCACATCTACTAACTAATACACTCACACTGTTTTGTGACATTAAGTGAGGTGGCATGTGCTTTTTCCCCAGGAAACAAATTAGGGTATACATATTCCTGATTTTGTATGCAGCACTTATGTCCCCAGGGAAAGAGATCCATTACCTTTAGGTGTATTACATTGCTGTAAAAAAAGAATTTGTTTATAATTATCTGCTAATGGCCACTTCTTAACCACTTCTAAAACAGAACAGCCTATTATCCCATATATCATAGACCCTTTTAAGATAAGGATCAACATCAGCATAAATAAGGGGTTTTGGGATCTAAAACTAAGACTATAAACAGCAAAAATTTAAAGTACATTATTCTGATAGCGCCAATTCAATATCCTTTTGTCTTCAAATACATAGCTTTTGCCTTTAGAATTTGCTTCAGTGTCTCCTGAGCTCTTCAGGAAGAGCAGCCTCTGGCAGATCTTGTTCTCAGACCACTAAGGAATTTCCAAGACTCTTGTTAATCAAATGGCATTTCAGATTGTTTTGCTTCTCTGCAATTTGGGACAAGTCCTGAAAATTGTACAGTCATTTACTGCAGTGGCCAGTAACTGATATTATATTATGGTCGTCTCTGCTATTATATGCTAATATCTCTAGATCTTATGGTTTTCTCTGCTGAGAAAGAATCCCTATGGCAAAATAGGAGGAGTTTTCCTGCTTCTGATTTTTGCTTCTTGAGGAGAGGAAGGAGGCTAGTTCTTCCTAGCTACAAGTCAGTAAAAGACACCTCTTCTGACAGAAACCCAGCCTTTCTTCTTTAGCTTTTAGAAACTGGAGCACAACCAAAGACAAAGTTCAGTATACAAACTTTGTGCCTGTAGAAGAGAAAAAAAAACCCCACCTAATATGCATGGCAAACTTCTCTTTGTAAGTATATCCATCCTAACATGGACTTGACAAACACATGTCCTTTCACAACAACCACTGGAATCCAACACACCTTCCACAGTTTCCTATACTTAGTATGCCTAAACTCATAGTAAAAAATGCCTGAACCCTGCTTCACAGCTTCTGTTGCTGCGTGCCAAGTACAGCACTGTACCTCAGGCATGGCTCCCTTTCAGATTTGGCTGAGACATTCCAAGACTTCATACTTGATAGGACGGTGCAGCAGGAAGAACTGATGAGCTTACAAAGCTATTTGGCTTCACACAGGACCAAATGACATAGGTATGAGGTGACAAGTGTCTTCAGAAATAACTGACAAGTGTGATGTTTTTCTGAGGTGTCCCTTGTAAAGCAGATCCTTGAATGCATTACCCCTGCAAGGGAACAGCCTGAGCAATGGCTCACTGCTGACTCACAAGCAGTTTGTCAGAATGCTGAGGCACAGCACATCTCATGCTAAAATACAAACCTACAGAAGCAAAGAAGGTAACAGCTGGCTGTGCCTTTTGGTGGCAGCATTGTCCTAGACAAGCTTATACTGACCACCACCATGCACTCTTATAAAGGGTCTTATTCCTGCAGACTCATAGATCTCATTTCCGAGTTTGGACAAATATCAGTTTTCTGCTGATCTTTATGACAGAGAACATGAAGTAGGGTACATGAACACATTAAAAAATCATCTCTCCTACTTTTTGACTAGCAGGCTTCAGTATTTTCCCAACTGCTCCTTTATTCTTCCTCCTTTCCCTGCTGCAGCCTAACCCTGCCTCATCCTAGCACACGACTTTGGGCTCTGCTTCATCTTGGCCTCTACTGTTGTGTGCTCTGCCAGCACTGGCCTGGGCCCCGGCTGAACGTGCTGCACAGCTGAGGAGCACTGGCTCTGCTCTGAGCCTTCCTGGGAAGGCACATTGGACAGCTTGGGAAAGGGGGGTTTTGATAATTACACTGGGTAATCAATCAAGAAGGAAGTGAGGGCTTTTGAGGCATCTCTGGTGTACCTGTCCTACATTTCTTGGAGCACAGCTGGATACCTACCTGCCTTTGAACAGCAATGTTAGGCATGTAGCCTGCAAAGACCACCAGTCAGGGTGGGCTGTAATGTTGTTGCAGTTCAAACAGAGAAAATATTGGATCCTCATCTTAAACAGAGTTTAAACATAGGCAATGAGTTATAAGAAACCACAAAGGAAAATGCCCTTGAACTCACCAACCATATGCAGTTATTTCTAATGAAGGTGTGGAGACAACCTGATGAGTGTCTCATGCATTCCAAACAGTGCTAGGCTCCACTTGGAAGTCTGCTTTTGGGAGAGCGCTGTGTCGCAAGCAAGGCAAGTTTCACTTTGCCACAAGCGAACAACTGTGAAGTCTATTCGTTACCGACGCTGGCACATTCCTTCTGCTGCACACAACTGAGGTGGCAGCTCTTTGGCTCCATGTATGCTGGGTCACCACATTTCTGAAGTCTCTTTGGAGTAAGTTTTAATTTAGCTACAGGTTACGCTATAAAAATGTGGAATATGCCTCCAGCAGTCCTTCAAAAAAGGCAGGTCTCAGTTCAACTGCCTTAGACTTGAGGAGCAATTACCAGCCCTTATGGAAACCTCCTCCTTCCTTGAACAAATTCCCAGAGGGAAGTGCTAAGCCATCCACATTACATTTAGTTTTATCCCTTCAACCACCTTCAACAAAGATACAGGCAGGAGAGTAGGACATAATTTAGACAGGAAAGGAACTTGACAGATTTATCTAACAGGGGGACAAAAAACCAGAACAAAACTTTCTTGTGTCTGATGGACTTTCACAGTATTTGTACCTGAATAAGCAGGTATTTCTCTGATCCCTTTTGTTATTTATTGTCTTGATTAATTTTTTTCTCTACAGTATCTGTTGATAAAATCATCTTAATTTCGGCCTCTCCTGGCAAACTGTAAACCAGATCATTTACTACTTGTCCACTACACATGTGAATGCCAGTCCACGAAGATGAGTTCAGCCTTATGATTCATACCAGGTCTTTGTACAGGTGGATGGTCAGGAACATTTAATTGTCATCTGTTGTTGGCCTTTTTCTGTCAGAAAATATTTGGTGTCAAAAAATTTGTAACTAAAAGCACAATGCAAGGGACAAAGTCTCTATCTGCAAAGATTGTATTAATATTTAAACCTGCTTTGACTTCTTCACAGTCATATAAAATCTACCATTTCTATAAAATATGTTTCATATAAAAATAATCTAACCTAGCCTCATGTCCCACACAAAATTTTTTTTAAATGTGGATATTGGAACAAAAAAAGTAACTTACATCATGTGCCAATAATTTTATTTCCATTAAAATAAAATTTTAATTTGATTGTCTCATACATGGTTTAAGTTAGTACGCATTAAACCCAAGCTACACATGGGAAAATCCAAAGTTTTGCTGCCGTTGCCATTCAACTTTTCTCACAAAATTTTCCATTAAGAATTCTAATAAAAAAAAATTAAAATCTCATATGGAAAGCAAATATTATAAAGCAATATGAAACCTCTGAAAGTTTTAGTACTTTTGAGATTTATGTTTAGTGATTTTTGAAGGCAAAGTAAAATAAAGATATTTTACTCAAAACTGTTCTGTTGAGCTAGTATTATGTAATATACTATTAATTTTAGATGCAGCAGTTACACATTTTAAACAGCATACCAATTAAGGATAAAATATTCTAATAAATTTGTAACATATTGAAAATGGGAAAATATAACTATACACTGGTTAATACAAATTAATTTAGCATATTTTTTAGCCTCATTTTTCCTGAAAAACCTGTAAAAGTTCATGAATTTTTTTTCCTATTAAGTACATGTAGCATTATTCAAAATTGCAGTATTACATTTATTAGATCTCGTGCAATAATATATGACAGTAAGATCTTGTGAAATAATGCAAGTTAAAGAATACAGAGATAAAGCAAAACTAGGAATAGCCTGCGATTTGCATGTATGTACACACATGCACAGCCAATACATTATTTTCCTGCAAGTGTCCTGAAAATTCATGGGGTGCCCAAGACTCTCACAAAACTCCTAATTAGTTAAAATATTTAAAGTAGCATATTTCAATAATAAACCACAAAATTTGAAAGCAGCACCTGTAACACAAGTATAAGATGCATAAAAGGAAAAAGCAAAGAAAGTTTTATCGCTCAAAAAGCAGAAACACTTTCTAGTCAGACTCGGAAGGAAAATACAACTGCATCTTCTCTATATTAACACAGAATCTTTACTTTACCAAAGACAGAATAATGCTGTAATGTAAACAAACTTCATACCACAGCTCTTGCTACTCAGACAGCGCATACATTAAAGGCAAGGTTTCCCAAGGTAACCTAGGCTGCTTTCAGGTTACTTCTTTCAGCAGTAAACTTCATTACTAACCTGATTCAAAGCAACTTCTGCTGGGCAAATTTCTTCTCCTCTTACTCAATCCCGAACTCCTGCTGTCATAAAAGGAAGAGTAATGAAGTGGTTAAAGTGATTTCATTAAAAGACTTGCTGTAAAAGCCTGCTGCAGATGGTGTGCGCACCCTCGGTGCTGGGGGGTGGACGCTTGGCAGCCCAGGTGATTGGAGGGCTGAGAGCTGGCCAGCTATTTGTCCAGCCAAGCAGGCAGGGAGGGAGACAGGGACTCTGATATTATTTGGTTTTGGTAATTGGTTTTGAAGCATATTGAAGGATGTGTTGCTATGTTTTGAGACCTGAGTAAATTTTAGAATATAAGTAATTTTGAAAGTGTTGCTGCGGCTAGAAGCAGCACAGAAGGCAGTATATTTAAAGAGAAGGGTTAGAGCCATTTCTGTTGAACTGGGGTAGATGTACTATTATAGATGATCTTCTCCTTTATATGGCTTGAACTGAAAAATGCTGAAGACTGGACTTAGAGCAAGCCAAACATTCCTGTGACAAAACTAATAAATAAACCTCAGTTTCTTAAAAATTAGCTTACAGAATAAACCAAACCCCAGTGTATAATTTACAGCTCTATTTTGATTACTTCCAATGGCAGACAACCCCACTCCGAACATGTATTTCCAGCCAGTATTATTAACAGCATATTGTTTCCTTCTAACCCCTCATGTTTCAATCACTTTATTTTTGTTCAGCTAACATAAGATAAACCTTGCAGAGAAAAGTGCTATGCTTTTCATCATTAAAAGGTCTTTCCTCGGAAAATATGTAGAAAACACATTGTGTGGCAGCCTGCTACAACTTTCTCTCAGCTTTTACTTTTCCCTTAGTGTCTGCCACTGCTCCAGAAGCAGAGAAGGTTCGTCCTTTTTGCTTCATGAATAGCCCTACTTCGTGCAGCCACACGCAAGGGAAAAATACAATCTTTCCTCAGCTCTCCTAGATCCAAGGAGAAATGCATACAAAAAAAGTGTGCTTCACAAGGATGGGCTGTGTTTCAAGACCAGGAGTCCAGCTTACATTACCCAAGGCAATTATCTTCTTACAGGCAAAAACATATTAAGAGAAAAGGTCTTTTTGATGACAATGCTAATGCTTCTCCTCGTGTGGACCTCATCCTTGTTAAAGACGAACTTTCTCTCTTTCACAGTTAATACACAGTTAGAAGATAGAAACAAGAATTTATGCTACAGGTTAGGTTTCTTGTGCAGAAATGCATGACAATCACTTTTAAGGAACATCACTCTGACCTGTGACAATATCTAGGCAATTTTTACCAAACTAGCACTGTCTGACACGTCCATGAGCGACTCAAGAATTACTCAGATGGTTCTTGAATATGTCCAGTGAAGAAGACTCCAAACCTCTCTGAGCAATCTGTGACAGTGCTCTGGTCATGTGCACAGTAAAGAACTTCTTCCTCATATTTAGCTAGAACTTCCTGTGCATCGTTTTCTGCCCATTGCCTCTTGTCTTGTTGCTTATCTCCTATCTACGATAACAATTCATCCCTGGTAGCACCAGCACACTTATGGATCATTAGAATGGCAGGGCTGGGCTGCTTTGGTTTGTCTGACTTTCTGAAATTTAAGCCTGAGAACAGTAGCACACAGAAGCTACACTGCTAAAGGCATTCAAACCTAGACCCCTCCTGGCTCCCAGTCAAGAAGCAGGGAGCACGCTGGCTGGTGAAATACAGTGGCTTACATCTGTCCCACCTTGACCTAGTGCACTGTGGGGTAGATCAGTGTATCCCCATTGCGCAGTGTTTGGATCAAAGGTCCTACAGACAGACACTGAGACATAGTTTTGGGTGTGTTTTCAGTAACACATGCTTGAAACCACAAAAAGACCCCATTGCCACCCAGCAAAGATAATTTTTGTAGATTCAGCTGAGAGGTGTGTTTGTGTGGCTGCGGGTGTGTGACAAAGCAGCATGAGAGAGATGATCATGAAGGGCCAGGTCTAGTGGGGACCAGTGAAGGATGCCAGGTGTGGTGCTCTTTGGACAAGACTGAGCAGGCAGAGTGCTGTCTGGTGGCAGCTACCTGAGCAGCACACCCAGCTTCTCTCTCGGAGGATATTGCTGGTTCTCTCCAGGTAAGAGCTGTGGTAGATCCACTTTGTGGCTCCCAGTTTCTTTCCAGTTACAAATCCAACTGTGTTTGGACCAACAACATTAGGTTCTCACTTTGGAGACTTTTCTGCTCCTTAGCAACTATATCACTTGGATTAATCTAAAGAGCCTCTTCCAAGAGTTCTCTGATCTACATACCCAAAGGACTTTGTAGCACATTCTTTGCATTAAAAAGTTGATCAGGAATTCTCTTCTTGCCGGGAAGCAGTTGGCCTCATTAGAGGGAATGAACTGAAGGACAAAATTATTTTATTTTATTTTCCTATGGAAGGCTCCTTTTAAGATTTTCCCTTAGAGTATGAACATATTTTTATAGTTACGCAGAAATTCATGTTCAGGGGATTTTAATTTTACAAAAAAACCCTGAAACCAATAATTTTGAAACTCTTCCACAAACTGAAACAGAATTCTCAGATGGCCAAGTGACAAAGTGATTAAAAGCTGCACTGTTGTTGATTCTGACCTGTCTCACAGGCACAGCCTCACAGCTATGGGCCAAAAATCTGTGGAGTTTTACATAACTAGAAATGTTAACTGTGCACACACATATCCATGTGCTTGCCCATATAAGTCACCAAAGTTAAACATGAACAAAAGTGCTTGCAGGCCCAGGCCTTAGTGAACCATGGCAATCTCTCCACTTTGCAACCAACTGTAACAAACTCAACTTTTGTCATGCACAATGAAAAGAAAAAAAAACATGTTTTGTACACTTTGTGCAGCTCTGATGGGTTGTGAGAAGACATACTGGTATTCACAAGAGGATTCATCAAGTAGACAGCAAGAATCTTTTCAAGATAATTACATTTTAGTGGTTCTGATTTGTGGTTCTGAGAATAAAAATCCAGTCCAATCTGTGAGCTAATCTACACAAGATGGTCATAAACATTCAAGAGAGAAAGAATCTTTATAAAGCTCAACAGTGGTGTAGGCTGTCTCTATTATGTTATAACAGGATCATTTCTGAAGGGAATAAATTACAATTCAGCTATTTTTAATGGACTTCCTATTTATTAAAATAAAAATATATTTATTTTAGATTGCTTCTCATGGTTTAAGCAGATTACTGAAACTAGTTCCTACAAAATATTGTACAGATTAAAATAAAATTATCACTTACCAAGTCCCTCAACTTTTCTTTAATAATTCTTTTTTCAGTTTGTACTTAGGAAAATACCTCAAATCCTGAACTTCTGTAAAAGAAATGTAATACAATTTATACAAAATAAACACATACTACTAGACTAATCCAGGCAGGAAGAATAAACCTGAAATCCTGCATCATTTCATATGTAGAAAGGAGAAGGGCTTTGTTAGCACAAATGGTAATTAGTTATTTTTACCCAGGAATGAGTAATTTAACCTAATATTAAGCATGTCCCAAACAGCTACTAGCTGCGGTTTGCTGAATTCCAAATATTCCCAGGGGTCTAAAGGAAATTTTTGCAGTGCTGACTCACAGTGCTGTCCCTAAGTCTAAAATCAGATTTTGCGAGAAGGAAAGTAACTATTTAAAGCCATACTATCTACAAAAAAAATCCACACATGCTTTTTTGGCCTTGAATACAGGATAAATATAGATAGGAAATTTGGATAGAAAAAGTTTGTAATATATACAAAGAAAAACCAAGAAAATCAAAGTTAAAACTAAGACTTGATCTATAATTGAAAATAAACCATGATGCTATGTCTTGCCAAAACTGAAATTATTCTGTTTTGCATCCCCCTGGACACCTGGGAAAGATGTGGCAGCTCCACATTGCAGCTTGGGAAGGAGCAGGAGAAGGCACCACCAGCCACTGAAGCATGAGTGCACTTCTCCCTTAGAGGCAGGAAGTTACAAATGAGCTTCTAATAAAAGCTAGGAGAAAGAGCTACCAGAAAACAAACTATTAAGGCATGGTGGATTTTTTGCAGTGTAAGCTATTGGGTAACATCTTATTCTGCTTTTTCATAAGCCTGTTTGAACTTACAACATATTGGACTGAAGCAAACGTTTTAAAAAAAAAAAAGTATTCAATTTCTGGCAACAGTCTATGTCTGAACCAAATGTGTGATTGCACAACTAAAGGCCACTTAGGTAGGTAATTAGGCACATTTCCTAGAAATCATCCCAGCCTATGTAAATTCAACTGACATTTTAAAGTAGCACTTAATGTCAAAAAAGACAAAACACCAAGCTTTTTTACCCAAATAATGAGGCTCTGGCTTATTAATTATTAAAAGTTTTATTATCATGTTCAGAGAGAAAGGTTTTTAGTTGTTTTGAATGTACTTCATTTATAGCTTTTCAAGGTTACCCTGTTTTAGTTATCAATTTCTTCACTACCTGAATTAACCAACTGAAAGATTATTTCCCAATCCTTCTATAATATAGGACTTCCTTCACCTTACTGGTTTTCACCCCAGCCAATCAATCTCTTTCCTCAGTTTACTTGGATTTTTTATTGCTGGAATATTTGTGAGGGGTTTGGGGTTTTTTTGTTGGGATTTTTATGGTTTTTATGGCTTTTTGTTTGTTTGTTTGTTTGTTTGTTTGTTTGTTTGGTGTGGTTCTTTCTTGTTTTGTTTTGCTTTTACTTTATTTTTCTTTAAAACATTTTCAACTGGAAAGGCTAAAAATTATCTTTTCCCTGTATCAAAAAGGGAAATCTTTCCAGTTACTATCTTTAATGAACATTTTTTCCTATAGAAACAATTTCATCCAGAAAATGTCTATTAACTCTGTTCCTATTTAATAATCATTTTCCTTTCCAGAAAATGATACGAAGGTTGCTTTTTGCACTTACTCTTTTTAATAAGTAACAGAGCTTTACCTTTCACCCCATGGTTACCAAGTTTTCAGTAACCGTCTCTTGTGTAAGACATAAGCAAAAGCCTCTCAGAAAGTAACATCAGATCAATTCCCTGTATTCTGTTCTGTTGAAAACCCGACAGAATCAAAAAATAAAACTCGGAAAAATTCGTAGAGATGTATTTACAAATACAGTCCTGGAATAATTTTTTTCAATGATATTAGGAAAGATACACAATGACTGCAGGACCAAAATTAAGCCACAAACGTTTTCCTGATGAAAACTTTACTGATTTGCACAGAAGCTGGTGAATCTCTTAAAGGGACTAAGATGCTGGTTTTAAAGTAGAAATAGTGAGAATCCTTTCACTTGCATAAACTCCTGAGGTGGCTTCTAAAATGTCTATAAAATCTGTATTTTTAAAATGGCTTTGCCTGTATGCTTCCACAGGGGACTTGAAAGGCCGAAAAAGTAGCCTGATTTCATGGTGCAAGAATGGAAATTAAGCAAAGAACTAATGATTCACCTCATTTATCTCTCCTCCCTTCCCAGCCTCAGCTGGATGGTTTGATGGCTTAGGGAGCACCAGTTCCAGGGGTTCCTGCTCCACTGAGGTTGTCCAGTGCCATCCCTCTCAGCCCATTTGACCAGTGCACCATACACTAATAGGTTCCAGTGGGTCTTTTTGTTTTAAAGAGCAGTGCAATTAATATTCTGTGCTGAGTCACTGAAAACTGTTTCAAGTCAGTTTTATATATATAAAAAGTGGCCTTGCCCCGTGTTTTCTGTGGGGGCAAAGAAAGGAGCAAGAGTGAGCGGAGAAGGAAAAAAAGCTGAACATATAGAATTTAATACTAAAAGAAATCACAGATGATCCCAGAAATAGCCTCACTTACAAAAATATCATGGAGCAGGGGAAGGAAGGGAATTCCTACTACACATCTTACTTGTTTCTATGTGAGTTTTTAAGGCACATGGAAAAGATGCCATCTCAAACAGTTTACAAAAACCATGAAACTCATGAAAGTCGCCTGCAGTAATATACTTGCAGTACTAACTTTCCACCACTTCCCTTACTAGTACTAGATGGAATATTTCACCAACCTACTGATTTTTATTGAACCTGAACATTGGTTAGTACCACCTGTAAATGATACGTTTTCATAGTGCAAAAAAAATTTGGCATGAAGAGTAAGTACATATTCCTCATGGAAACACTATAAAAACATGAAGCTTTAATTGTTCTACACCAGCAACAGATACTCAGAAATTAATTTTGTTACATAAAATTATTATAATCCATGTCAAATCCTTCATGCCTCATCTAAAAAAAAATCTTAGCTAGTTTAAATGATAATCAACACATCAGCAAGAATACCTTGGCTAAGATAATTCTCACCTATGCATTGCTTTATTGGCCTTCAGAAAATGCCACTTTGGCATGCATTTGTCAAACTATTGCTCTTTATTTCTGTCCCTAGAAACTTAGCCAGCAATGCACATGCATATCTTATGCATCTCAATTTCCAGCAGCTGACGAGGCTTAAGAAGAACCAAACGTTCCTTGTGATCAGACTCTCATAACTTCCAGCTACTTTCTTTTATTTCCCTTTATTTTTGACCTTTTTCCACATTTCACATACATACTAGGTTCAAATTTTCATTATTTTCTGCCTACCTCAATCATGATTCATCAGGCAGAAAAATACTGATACCATAATTGTTCCACTATGAAAATATTCTTGAAAATATTCTAAATTGCTTCTAGTTATATAATAAGTATTGTTTGTTTTGGCTCAAAAAGAACGCCTAATATAATTCTAATGTTTAGAAGAAAAGCAATTTAGAAATACTTTGATGATAATAGAAGGAAAATCACTGCTGTTCTTCAGCATTTTTCCACTGAAATCTAAAAATAATAAGTCAAAAGACCAAAATACCTCCAGTTTCACAAACTTTATGTAGCCTTCTCAAACAAACCATCCAGAGTTCAACATCTGTTATTGAATTACCTAAAACATTATCTATCAATTTTTTGGTAAAGAGGGGGGGAAAAAATAAGAAAAATGCAGCAATTACTAGTCCGTGCATTAATAACAACATGATTCTTTCAGGTTATTTGGTCTGAGATAATAAACCATTTTGAAAAAGATGTCCTTGTTGAATGCTACCAATCTGGTATACTTTTAAAAGACAAATAACAAGCTCTAGTTCAAGTAACAAAATAGGATGGAAGTTTGGAAATCCAAGGCATGAAGTCTGGGTCTAGATAAAAGGATATGAAGGACAAAAAGCTTCTTGCAATTTTCTGGATTAAGAGCAGCTATGTACTCCCTAGCAAAGTTCCAGTGGTGCACAAATTTGACATGTTTTTTGGTGCTAGACAAATATAGTTTTAGAAATCTATCATTATAGACACAGCAGAATTTCTGGCTAGAACAAAAGGTAAAAATCAACCTTGAAGATAATCCAGGTGACTCACCTGGAATCAATTGTCATCTTCTTCTGATTTAGGCAGGGATTTATTCCCTGAAGTTAATTTCCTCTCTATTTCCAAACTCTGCATGCACAAAACTTTAAAAAATAAGACAAAAATCAATGAAATCTGTTGCTCTGCTTCAGCACTGCAG
This sequence comes from Dicaeum eximium, assembly GCA_013396995.1. Taxonomy (NCBI): domain Eukaryota; kingdom Metazoa; phylum Chordata; class Aves; order Passeriformes; family Dicaeidae; genus Dicaeum; species Dicaeum eximium. The sequence continues at coordinate 154,728 of VWZP01002215.1, read as the reverse complement.
ATACTCAATGAAATTGCCACAGCAGCCTGCCTGTTGTGTACAAAACATCTGGAATTGCTTTGCCTGTAAATGATGGTAGATGTTCTACCTCCTGGTGTGTAACTCTCCAGTAGCACCAGCAGTCATCCGACCTCACCTGATTGTCCCTAAAGATTAACTGGATGATGACACTCTACAGCCTCTTGCTGATGTAATGTTGAGGGAAATTTTTGAAAACTGAGAGTACAAGTCTGGAAAAGAAAAATGCTGTTCTTTTAGCCATGCACCATAAACAGGTATTTCTTCTGAAATTTTCAACGGAACTCATTTTACATGTCAACAATTAGCTAGGTAATGCCCTGAGCAGGAAAGCTAAGACTTCACAGGGGTACAGATGGACACATTTCGCTTACTCTGCAATTCCCAACAGTCACAAAGAGAAATTAAAAAAAGCAAAACAAAACAAAACAAACTCCAAATCATTAGAACTGATCAATTATCTTCAAAAGAGTCCTTAAAAGACTGGTTATTTTTTTTCTGATGGCAATTACAAACCCACCACAAACAGCAGACAACTGTGTGATGGCCAGGCATACTTCTGAAAGGGTGTTCGGGGCAGGCCAACAGCAAATGGATAAATTGTCCAGAGCAGAAAAAATAAGTTTACTCTTGAAAGATGTCGGTGGACTCTGCACTGGACTGCAATGATTCATATGAAACTGGTGACAGCTATTAGGCCAAAACACAAGAAAACAAGAAAAAGGCAGTAGAGCTACTGATCCCAGAGATCAAACACATCAAAGACAGCTACTCCTTCAGAAAAAAAATACTCTTTTAAAAATTTTATTTATAACTTTGGTCTCTGCTGATAGTTGTATGAGTGTGTGACATTAGAAATCTTGTCATGACCTAGACATAAATCATCCAAAAGAGCAGAAAATGCATCTGAGAAAGCAGATATTTTACCATTTCATGCCTGTCACCATAAAATATACAGTGGGATAAACGATGTGGTGACATGCCATGACTTCTTCAAGAATTAAAGTAATTTCTTGTTTCCTTTCATTCTACTTGTTCCTAATTCTATAATGCAAACTCTGAAAAACACAAACCCCTCAGAAAGCTATTTCATGTGATTAAAGTTATGTTCTGCTAACAGGTTCTCTTCAAAGACAACAAAGAAACAGAGCATGAAAATACCATTCAGCTGGGGAAATTGTTAAAACTATGAGTCTGGATCTTCTTAAACTTAGCTTAACTCAATTTATTCCCATTGCTTCTTTTCTTCTCTCCTTCCTTCCACAAAAGACAAAAGACCAAACAAAATACCATTCACAGTTTTAGCTGCTTGGAAGTAAAACAAAGCACATTCATTAGAGTTTGTGTAAAAGTGAGGAGATGGATTCTAAGTGACTAAGTTGTGTTCAGACTATTTCTTTGTTCAAAATTTATCAAACTGAGTATATGGCACACAAAGAAAGCACAAGTAACAAGCACATGCTGGATCAAAGGCTATTTGAAAAGTGCAATCAAAACCAGGTGAGAAGTCATGGATAAGGAGGAGCTAATTTTTGGCATTGGCATGAATTTTGGAACAGTATAAAAGATCAAAAAGAAGATACTGACCATAAAGATTATGACATCACTACTTCCCCAAAATGAATTGAACATATCCCTAAGAATATAACTGGTATAACGTGGACTTCTACTTTTAGGCTGGCCATCAGATGTTAGTCACAAATTATTCCTTATGACATCTATGCTTAATACAATTTAGTAATGCCCAGAGACAGCCAAAATGATGCAACAGAATGCCCACTCTGATGGGAAATATTTTTAACACTTACATTAACAGAAAATCTGAAAAAAAGAAAAAAAAAACTGAGAAAGAAGAAGAAGAAGAAGAAAAAAGGTTGGGCTGTACCTGATAAGCAATTTTCTGTCAGTTTTACAGATATTAAGCAGAGTTTTGTATTATAAGTAAAATGACTTGGTGACCCCATTTATTTGGATAATTCTTGAGGTTGATGTGACTCAAATTTGCGGAACTAATTTGTCTGGATAACTGCTTTATAAAGGTTCTGAAGAGTCTAGACATTTTTACTGGGAGAAAAAAGATTCACAATCCATTTTATACAAACTTTACAAGTAATATCCTGTGGTCATCCTGTCACAAACTGAACTTCTAAAGTCAACAGCAGATAAACTAAAGCATTTGAAAGTAGCTGTGTTTGTGAAACACTGGAAGGCATCAAGGGAAATGGAAACAACCTTTGCTTCAACTATTTTGCAAGAAATGATGTAGCAAAGAAAAAGATCAGTTATCTGCTCCACACAACTGAACTCCACACAACTTAATTATTAAGGCACATGAAATTTTACCTAATGATGATATGATATGATGTGATGTGATGTGATATGATGATATGATGTGATATGATATGATGATATCATATGATAAGAAAAATAAGCTTCTTTTCAAAGAACTACTTAACTAGGTCATTTCCTGTCTACACTGATTGAGGCTCAGGCAGAAGAAATGTAGGATCCATGAGAAGTTTAAGTACTGGTTCTGGCAGTCTAGCACAGCTTGACTAATTGGAGAAAGAAGAAAAAAGGAGGTGAGAGAAGAGCCAAATACTTTTTTTTGAGTTGCCATCCCTCTCTCCCACTATAACTATAATTTTAGCTTACAATTATGTTTTAAAGGTTACCTCTAACATACTTTGGCTTTACTCCACTGTGGCCTGCCAAACTATTTTCCAAAACTGGTTTAACTAGAACTTTTTCAAACACTGCTGCCAAGATACTTAAGCTCCAGAACAGGAAGAAAAGGAAGAGTCAGGATTTATTTCTTTTAAAAAGTAAAAGAAAATACTTAATTCTTTATGCTCGATCCAGAAATTCAAATTTATGCATAACCAAAAAGACTGAAATTCCTTCAAAATTAGGGCTTTGTCATAAAAGCACTTGAATTTGTTACAGATTGTAGCCACATGGCACAATTCTCTCTATAAATATACTTTGAGCCTCAGTTAGTGAAACAAAAAACTTTTCAAATGTGCTAAGATTAAAAAAATATCTCTACATTTATTCATACTACAGTAATACTCAGCTTGCCTTAGAGCTTAATCTAAAAAAAAAAATCAATTGCATGAGGAGAGTAGAGTTAAGCAGTGAAATGTGCATGTGTTAGCAAGTTCATCTGTCTTCCTACAGATGCACAATGAACATTCTTGACTATCAAATACCAAGAAGCTCCAGTGTAGCTACTGCTGGTCAAACAAGACCAAACAAGAATAAGAATGGAAACAGTCGGTACAGCTCATCAGCCAAACACACATCCAGGTTTCTTTCCTTGGGACATTTTAGAGTATTCAGATTCAACATTTTCCTTTACACAGCAAATGCAACACTTTCAAGCATCGTCTTTACACTTCCCTCTTTTTGGCAAAGCTTCATGGAGGTGGATACTCCTTCTCTACATGGAGTCACATGGTAAAGACAAGGGTAAGGGGTACAGCTTGTTCCTGGGGAGATTGCAGTTAGACGCGGGAGGAAAATTTTCCACAAGAACATTCAGCCATTGGAATAACTTCCCCAGGAAAGTGGTGGATTCCCCAGTGTTGGGTACTGTTAAGATTCAGCTGGATGGGGTGCTGGGCCATCTTGTCTAGACTGTGCTTTTGCCGAGAAAGATTGGACCAGATGATTCTTGATGTCCCGTCCAAACTGGTATTCTATGATTCTATGTTTCCATCAGCAGAAGATCCAGTCAGTCTGGAATAAGAAATTCCCTTCTTTGGGTACTAAATTTTTTGAAAACACACGTGCACATCAGGAACAGTCCAACCAAAAACCTTTTACTTGATTTAAATTTCATGTTGTTGTACATAGCTCAATTTGCATAGAATACTGCCAAGGTAGATAGAGATAGGTGATAAAATGTGCTGGAAAATTTCTCTTTTTCTGACCATTACCACCAACAAAGAGTGAATGAATGCATCAGTGTCAGAACTTGGAGATCAAACTGGGACTAGCTGCTGAACTGTCACCAAAACAAGTTTTGAATCAGAATCAGAAAGAAACAGAAAGTCATGTACAAAGACAGAAACCCCACTGATACCTGGGGTACACAGAGCAACTGTCTGACTGCAGCATCTACAGGCAGAGCCAAATTACCCTTGGTAGGTTTGCACTGGCAGTTTTGCTCAGATGCATGTTTTCGAAGATATTTTCCCTGTCATACAGACAATTCATTGTGCCTTGGTTCACTCCATGGAACAATCCTGAAGCATCCTTTCATATGAAAGGGAATTTGGATATGTGTTCCAGAACAGCAACCAAGTACACTCCAAGTGGTAATGGATATTCAGCCTGTGGGACCAGACAAAACCTAACCTGAAATCCTCCCAACTGTCCCACACATAGCAAAACATAAGTGGTGTGGTCAGTGAATCCATGGCATCAGAAGTTTTCCTCCACAGCTTCATTCCTGCAGAGCTGCTCCAGCTGCTGAAGTAGACACTGCCACTGCACACAGATAATCCTGAATGCTCAGGTGCAAAAGTTGCAGGCTGGTCTGCAACCTACCTGAATACAAAGGTACTTATCAGACTGTTAAACTCTGTGCTGCCATTGCTTCATCAGCAGCTATAGCAGAGCTGGAACTAAAACCTCAAGCCAGCATTTCCACCAAAATAAGTGGTGTACCCTAACTGGATGCTCCTGCCTTCTTCCCTTAGGCCAACATAAGCATTTCTGTGGTGCAAAAAGTAAATTAATCTGGGGAATGGAGACATAGGAACACTGGGCAGGTACTAAGTCAATTTTAAACCAGATTGGTTTCCTGATACAATTTACTACAGAGCTGCACAAATTCTTCTACCAGCACTACTGTAGAGTACATATGGAGAAGGATTAACTACTGCAGGCAAGACAAAATGTTTCCACTCTTTTTGGTGCAACCTTAACTCCAAGTAAGGACAAGATTATTCTCAAGAAAGGCCACAACAGTCTGAATGGCAAGATTAAAGTCTAGAATGTAACACTGCAGCAGTGCTGGTGATGAGTGACTCATAACAATGTGTAAAATCTGACTCCATCACTGGTAGGAACACGTGCAAAAGACAAATCCATTTTAAGTAAACTTGAACAATTCAGTTTTCAGTACACAGCATTACTGGTACATCTTAACAGAATAGAGATATTTAGAAAAAAAAAGGTTACAAAAGTTACTTTAAGTCTTATTCCATTCCAAGTTCTGTGAAATTAATTGAACACTGACGCCACACCCTGCACCCTGAGGTGGCATTCACTCATGGGAAGGCCAAATGAATCTCTGACTACAAGTTACTTGATCTGAAATATAAAAAGAATATTAAGGATACTACAGAAATAATACAGACATTATTAGTTCTGCTTCATTTTTAAGAAAACACAGCCTAAATTCTATTTCAGCATGCCTTGTTTTCAGTGCGCGTACTCTCATTTCAGTGTGAACTGTAGGAAAAAGCAGCTAAGAAAGACAAGGACAGCAACCTGCAGAGGCTACATTTGTATAGGAGGGGTTTATTCACTTTTTTATTTCAGTCTTCTATTTCCACAGGTTCTGGAGAAGACCATTACAAAAGCTTATCCCCACCACATGCTCAGATGGTCTTAATACAGGCACTTGGAATGCAAGTAGGAAGTACTGCTCATATATCTAAATCCATAAAAAGCAGACTTCTTCCCCTTCCTTTCAGTTATAAATTTCTTACTGGTAGCTGCCCACCTGGTTCACAGGGCTTAGTACATGCCTTTTTAGTACACAGTGTATGCCTCAGTATAACAAAAGGGCTGTGGCAGGCATACAGGCAGTGCCTTCTTCCCACCGTCCAAAAGCAAGCTGGTACACTGTACAAGCCTGAAGACACACACAAACAACCCCTCCTCGTGGTGCAGCCTGGTGTGGGATCATATTCTGAAACATGAGTTTGAACACATGCTACATGCTGTTTCACATTTGGCAACCTTGGGAATGGGATTTTAACTCTATCGTTTCTCTCTTCTTGGTGTGAAGCACATCCCACTTCTCCATGTCTTGAAGGCTATTACAATATCAGGTTTCACCTCTTCAGGCAAGAAAACATATTTCTGGTAATGGCTCCTACCTCAGAGTCTGTTCTCAGAACCTTATCTTTCTCTTCTGCCCAGTAGTTTACCCAATTTATCAGCAATACTGAACCAAGCCAAATACGTTTCAGCAGAACTGTATCAGTCACAAAAAATACTGTCAAGGACTGCAGTATTTCTGATGGGGCAATCCAAATTTTCCCTTCCTGGGCCTCCAGAGTGGAAATCCCTGGTAAAATACTCAGCCTTATGCAAGTTCCCTGTCTGACTCAGTTTCATATTGAGGGAAACAACTTCTATAGCCTATCCAATTCACAGATTTATTTCCCAGGTTAGTTTTGGGGAGATTTATTTGTTATGGTTCCTGAAACCCTGCTTTCTAAGTTTGCTAATAGAAATGCAAAAGTTCTCCACACTCAAGCCAGCAGCCATGCTAGCTGTTCAGGAGAACACAACAGAAGTAGCATTGTGAATAAAGTTGCTTTATACCACATTTCAGGTCTTCCTTCAGCCTTTGGATGTGTTCTCAAGGGGGTGTTTACTATCAAGATTCTACATATAGTACGAAGATTCTATATAGAGCATTTGGCAGTGTGTCTCCAACTGCTCTGACTTTCCCTTTCAACTCAGATGATGCTTTCCAGAGTTTGTAGTCTACTCCTGCAAGGTGATGAAATTCAAAGTCACATATCTCACATGCCCTGCTGTGCATTTCCAGAGTCCTGTTTCTCTGAACATAGAAGGGATCAAAGTACCAGGACAGCTTCTCCTCTTACAGTTCCAGGTTTCTCTCCAGCCACCCCAAGCTGCCCCTCCAGGGAACACTATCAGCAACATTCACATAATTCTGTTCTTCTGCTGCCTTTCTGCCATTTGCAAACAGCTGTGACTAAGTCATTTCACTGTCTGTGTGCTATCAGCAATGCCTGTATCAAATCCTCAGAAAGCATATGGAACACTGAAACCCACACTTCTATCAGCTAGGTTTCAGCCAAGCTAAAATACTGTATTTCACTGTTCTTTTATGAAGATTAAAGGAAGATACTTATCACACTCACCGTCCTCTACAGGAGTAATTTGTACCAGTCATCACATAGCTGTTTGGACAAATATGCCTGTTTTCATGAAAAAGCACAAGAAATTAATTTTGAAGAAAAAATTTTTTAAAAGAAACTCTGATAGCTTATAATAGCCTACTGATAAATGCAAATGAGAGTTGAGATAGTGTTTAGGATGGGGAGGGAAGAGGAAACATATTTACCACTTTGGTAATTTCATTGGTTCCTATGAAAATATTCTCTATATTTTCAGAGAAACAGAGATCAGAGTTACATCAAATATGCAATACAGGAGCTACAGTTAGACGTAACAGATTAAAAGTAAGAACTATCCAAAATTCTTCATTCAGAACCATTTCACTTTCAAGTCATTCACTAATCCAGTCTAGAAGAGTATCACTAAAAATGCCCTTGGTAAGTGACATCTTCTTGTTTGAAAGGTTATTAGTTTCTTTAATTCCAGTCCAAAGGAACAAAACTGTGGAACTGGATTCTACAGGACTTCCTTTGTTGCAGGAAAAGAATGATTCTAAATGCCAAAACTTACTTCAAAAGTTTGAGGGGTACCACTGTCATGGTCAAAGTTTTTCAACTAATGCTTTCTTCAGTGACAAAGATGGTCTAAAAGGAAGTGAAGACCAAAATCAGAGGGCGTAAGAGGAATTACAGTATGTTTTACAGCTATGTGGAGCATGTTAAATAGCTTCTTCCAATGGCTGTACAACTGAAGCAGCTCACACTACTCAGTCTGTTCTCTCCTCTGCGTCCATTCCTTAGATGTGGCTGCACAGCCATGTGTGTGGCAATTCCAACTCGAATAGGGAACTGATCCTCAATCAAAATTATCCCAAGAAAAAAGATTAATGTTTCCTAATCCAGTTCATTGCACAGAACCACAAGCAGCTGTGCAGGCACAGAGTGATGGTTACAGGAGCAGGAACAAGTGATAGCAGAGTTCCTTATGCTGACACTGCTTCAGTAAGAAATGTACAAATGGTACCTGTGAGCCCATCCAGGTGCAGAAAACTACTTGTTTCACAGAGCATAGTGGATACATTTCAGTTAATTTCAGTGAAAGAGTGTAAACATTCACTTTACATAATCAGGAAGCTGACTTAATTTATTGTGTGTGAATAAAAATGCAACATAAACAGTATTTAACTGGAAATTCTGCTCATTTTGCATCTGGTTCATTGAACTAAGTGCAACCCATCTGTTACCATATAGGACAGAAAAGCTGTCAAATAGAAAAAAAACCACCCTCTTATTTAATATAGCTCTAAAATTATTTGCTTAGGCAACTAATGAAGTGGAGTATATAGGCAATTAAACACCACAGAAGACTTTGCAGAGTACTGTAAAATTGAATGAAAGTTTATAAATGTTTGTAACTGGGACAATTAAAAATACAAAATGGGGTTATTAAGTCTGATGTGGAAACTAATTACTTCAGAATAAGACACATGCATAAATTAAAAAATAAATTAAAACAGTCTAATAAATTATTTCTAAGAGCTGGACATTGCATGGGAGACTGCAAAACATTCTGGACTGGCTCAGCAGCATTGTTCCACTAAGAAATAAATGTTGAGACAATTAGAACAGATTTCCTTCACTTAGAGAAAGTACATTACAGGGCTGATTTTTCCCTCTCACTTTCTTCTCTCTCTACCATGCAAAATCCACACAATTAATCCCTCATTGCTCTAAGACATTCATTCTACCAGAACACTTCATAGCAAATGGTAAATTGCTACCACATGGTATTTTTCAGTATGAGGCTCTACCATGATGATGAAAGTTGCATTTTCATGGGACAAATGGGATTTCTCCAAATGATACACGAACATCTACTTTTTAACTCCTGAAAACTTATAGCAATTGCCTAAAAAATCTAAAGGTGTCCCAGCAATAGCTGGTTGACATAATTCCCAGGAAAAGATTATACAGTTTCAGAGGCTGGGCATTTGAAAGAGAGCAGGAAAACCTAAGCTAATGTGGAGAAATGAACAAAAAGCAAGACTGGTAGGAAAGTCATACATTAATATCATGCTGTAATTGGCAAACCTACAATAAAAATAAGCTGTAAAATACAAATGTATGATTTTTGGGAGTACTTGTGTTTGAGGAGAGCAGTGGAAGATCACTGATTAGTCTGCATGATGATCTTGGCCTAGAGCATCCATGAACTCAAGTTCTGGTGTGACTGTCATGCACTTCAGCAAAATATAATAATTATTTTTGCTAATTAGGTAATCAGTTTCAACTCTGTATTGTTTTTAGATAATAAACTACACTTAATAAAGAAAGAAACTGAGAACTCATCATTGTGAAGTCACAACACTTTCCATATAAAACATACTTATGAACATGTAATTCCTGCAGAAGTATGTATTTAAATACTTTTGGTGTACAAAGTATGCAGTTAAATAATTTTGGTGTCCATTGTGGGATTGTTCTAACCTATTTATTTTATTTTCAGTCAGCAAGAGTAAAACCAAAGACCAAAGTAGAAGAAGTAAGATCTTCCTAGTGTTCTGCAAGCAAGCCAGCACTGAATGTTCTACTTATAATACATTTAATTTTTGTGCAATTTCCCAGAGACCTGATATGGTTCATAACATACATTCTATGCAGCACAAGAATTTATGCAGAATGTGACTGAAAACCTGGAGCTCTCAGGTGATCTGGATCTACCACAGGTCTTAAGCAAAGCTGTTCTAACTCTCAGGAGCACACACCATGTGAATCACCATTGCTTCTCTAAGCATCATCTCATCTCCAGCTACAGCTACCACAGGCAGCCTCACAGTGTTCTTTTTTCTCATGTAACTGGCATAACACAAGTTTGCCACTGCTCCACCTGCACACACTCCAAGAGGTCTTTCAAACACAATGGTCTCTCTCATTATGTTCCTAGGTGTTGTGTTGCACCAACCATGTAATTCCCTGAGCAGAAAACCATGAAGTTATTCTGTAAAACTGACGTAAAGACGAAGTATAGCAGTTTTTACTACACTGAAAAAAAGAAGCTGGGGAACAGCAAATACAGCACTCTCAGAATATGAGGAACAGCAACTCATCTTTGAGGCTTCCTTCGGAGATATTTTAATCTTTTTAATAGTAACTATTCTGGCCAATTTGGGTTTGGGGCACTGAATAAAACGAAGAGAAATTATAAGATACTTGTAAAAGAATGGCAAGAACAGATACACAACCTACCTTAAAACAATGAAAACCTCAAAGCAGGTGTATTATATACAATAGGAAGTCTCCCCATAGATGGTGTTTTAAGAAACACCTATTTCTATTCCTCTGGACTTCTCCATCTGACAGTGAATACTATAATTTCAAATTTCATAGTGTTTCTAACCATGCACCATGTGCTTCTGGGTAATTAATATATTTGAATTTTTAATATTGAATATTTTTACTGATCTAGTTTGATGTAAGTACAGTTTTTCTTTTACTAGTTTGCCAGCATAACAATTTATCTAGTCCATACTCATGCCTTCTTGAAAACAAAAATTTAAAAAGCCAAATTCATAGATGTAGAAGATGCCTTCTACTAACAGGCCTGAAGGAAGCCTCCAGCTCAGGACTTCCCTCCTCACTCAGGATGAGACCTTTTTAAGCCTGTGGAACAGCCCCTCTTTATGAAAAAGTGCCCAGAAGCCCTCCTTGAGTATTTGTAAAGAAAGAGGGTGGGCACAGGTTGGTAAACAGTGTATACAGACAAGGCATCAGGATTTTTAAAAAATATATTGCTGAGGAAAAACAATGACCACAGAACATGTAAATTACTATGTACATATTATTGCACATAACAAACATGGTATTTCATGATAGTTCTTCAGTACTACCCGAAAAAGTTGTCCCTCTCTTCAAATCCTTGCAGCGAGAACAGAGCAACTAAATTCTGAAACTGATTGTACTCAAAGACTTACCACTGCTTTAAAGTTAGACTGTCATTACAAGGATCAAAAATACTGCCTACTCATCTAAACTAATGGCTCCAAAAAGCACACTGAAGCACTGTACCTTTGAAAAGAATCACACATGCATGCTAATTCTATATATCCACAAGACTTTCATCTAATTCACACTGCTGAAAATATTTCCTGGCAAGTCACATTCCATCATTTTCTCTCAACTGCATGATAGTCCAAAAACATTTGAGGGCAAAATAAAATCAATATCAGACCAAATCATTCACAGACTGTATATTCAGAGGAATTAATTAAGGCCCTCACAGGAGTAATCAGATACCTGCGTAATATCCAAATGTTTCACTTTCCTTAAATAATACAGAGATGTTTCTCAGTCTAAGGAAACTGAAAAAAGGACAATAATGATCCCTTCCAAATTCTGTTTCCATTATTATTTGTTCCATAAGCACAATGTGTATGGTACTGCACAAACAAAATAAAATAAGCACAATTGCTTTCCCATGCTGTCAAGCAGCTTGCAATACAACTCCAGGCAAAGAATAGCTAACTTCAAACAAAGTGGGCAAGGAACAGACATCAGCTACATGAATTCACAGAGCTATAGAACAGCTTATCCACATCATTCACTGTTACTACAGTAAAGGCAATGAAGATTATATTGCACTGAATCCAACACCCTCCCCCTAAAAAGTCACCTAAAGCATAATGTTCTTTACAGCAATAATAAATTCATTTCAAATGTTTCTCAAAGAAAAATATTCTTGAAAGCAAAAAGCACAGGTGGAGTAAATTTGTATATTAAATACAGATGATGGAAGAAAAATCTGGCAAAGTCACTTGGTACAGTTTGTCTTTTCCTTTAGTCCAATCCCAACTGGCAAACGTTCCCTAGTTAAGCTAGCTCCCTGCAGAAGTTTATTTATTTTCATTTTGCCATCATGATGATAATGTGATGGTCTGTGTATGACTGTTTCCTCCCTTCTTTCCCTATGTGGCTGGTTAACTGGGACTTGTCAGATACATGTAACCATTCAGACACTAATGAGAGACTATACTCTTCCAAAGTAAGTGTTGTGGAAGTCGTCCTATGGCCTGGATTTTAATGTAAATTAGCTTTAATAATGTTTCTAGAAGCCATAACCCAAACTAGAGCAGATAGTTGTCATCAGAGCTCTGGTGTTTCTATCCCATACCATTCAAAAGTTCATTGCTGTCTGGGCATAATTTTGAGAGGCTGCATCTGTCTTAGAGATCCTATTAACTTTACAATATGTGAATGGAGATATATTTTATTTGTGAGGACCTCTGTTATTAAGTAGAACCATCAAATATTCTACTCCAGTTTGTTGCTTAATTCTTCATAACAGATGTTGGGGGGCTGCTTACATATATGCATAACCATCACACATATACTTGGGAGTCCATGTAGTCTAGGACAGAATCTTTACAGCCACAGTAAAGAAAGGATAGATATGACAATTGTCTATATGTGCTACCCCAGTAGCACCTCCCCACCCTCAATAAACACAGGCTCAACACCAGCCATTAAGCTATCAATTTTTTAGACCTGCCCACCCTCATTTCTACAGGGGTTCAGTTCGTAGTCAAGTGAAAAAGAGGGATATTCATGTATGTAACTGCTGTAGATCAGATATTGGTATTAAGAGAGCTGCAACAATCATGTTGCAACCAGAATGCTTTATTTGAGGTAATTTCTTCTCCAGTTGTGTGTAGAACAAGATGTCCTGAAATCATCCTGTGGTCAGTCACATTTCCCACCAGTACTGTACATCCATTCAGAAATCTGTCATTCCACACATATGCAATCTGATGCAGGAACTCGTGAAGACAAGGACAACATTCAGTGCATTTCTAAATGATCTTTTCCTTGGAGTATGTCCACTTGGATAAATAAGAATTTTGAGATCAGGCAAGATAATACTGTGATCTTGGATGATTTTCAGCAATGACTAAGCTTAGGAGTCCCAGAAGCCGCTTTTACTAGTAACCTTTATAACTCTCACTGGAGCTGTAGTGGCAGATCACTTATACAAATGCTTTTCCCAGCAGAAAGGAGGACACATTTGTCTTTTTCTGAAAGCTCAATTGCTTGCTTCCAAGAGCCCTGTCAATTGATTTACCAATACTAAATTTCTCAGCTACTAAACCAGTGGGATGAAGCTCTCCCCAACCGGAGAATGAACAAAAGGATGAAGAATTGAGAAGCCTGAGGATCAGAACTGTACCATGATACTGAAGGATCAAGGGCCATGTGCTAAATGGCAAAGGTATCACAAAGATTGACACTTTCAGACACATGAAAATTTACAGACATGGAAACATGGCTCCAAGTACTTTTTACTACACTGTAAACTTTTTAATAATTTCAGCAACATATAAAGTGCTTTTTAATATCTTAGTATGGAAAAAGCTAATACAAATGAATGAAGTTCTGTTTTAAAGTCACAAATATTCATTGAAATGGCATTGCTAGCTTTCTACACCTTTGGCTATATGGCATTAATAGATCCCTAACTAAAATATGCTAAGTACATTCATTTATTAACACAATGCTCTCAGGCACATGGTGTGATTTTTGGGGCTATCCTGTGCAGGGTCAGGTATTGGACTTCAGTGATCCTGTGGGTTCCTCCCAGCTCAGGATATTCTGTAATTCTGTGATTATTAAGAAAATTAAAACTCATTTTGATTTAATCTGTGTGTACAAAGCCAGAGACAGCTACCTTTTCATTCATCTTATCAAGTACACTTTTACTGAGTCAGGAACCTTGGTCAGACCATTTATGCATGCACACAGTAGCCAACATTCTGAGCTTCAGGATCAAAACTTCATTGCATTAAAACTGCACAAAGTGCCAGTTTCATGCACATCTGAAGAATCAAAGTTGCATTTTAGTAACATCACTTAGACAGGAGATTACTCCATGCATGAATAATCTTTATCACAACATGTGGCAAAAGAGTAAAAATGCATGCCATTCATACAAAACATCACTGCACTTTCCATAATATACCAATATGGCTACTTATGTCTTTGTTGGGCTGTTTTATTTCTGTGCCAATTTGTATCAGAACCCAGTGGACTGGGGTTTAGAAGAATTGTGTGGACAGGGGCAGAGTCAAATGAAATTAATTGCAGCCATGGAGATCTGCTTACAGGAGCAGGGCAGGCAGGCACCATGTCTTTTCTGTCTGGGCATGTAGTACATCATAGACGTCAATGAAAACAAACTTAGGATGCCTTTTGTAAGGCATGGTGCCTATTTTTACTGTGGATGTTTTAATGCCATTAGGTAACACAAACCAGGACTCAAAACATTTTCAACAGTGCACAATCCAAATTCAAATCCAAGACCCACTGTGTTCTGAGTCTGCACAGTGTCTACAGGAATTTGTATAGACTGTGTTTTGTCTTTCTAGCATAAACAAACTACCATCAGCTTGTTTCAATATATACAAGTTCTATATACCATGATCCTTTGTCTTACCTCCTCAATCTCTGAAACATCCAAATGCCTCACAATAGATTTGTTTTGATTTTAACAGAAAGAATAGAAAGAAAATAGTTTGAAAGCTTCTAAAATAATGTTGAGTATTAATATACTTGAAGCAGAGGGTAGGCTTGAAGAAAGTCCTTTCACACCTTAGGCCAAACTTCAGAAAACTTATTCCTTTTCACAGGTAAGTTGCTGGAATGATGTGTTAAGCACCAGCATAAAAATCAGCAGACACTACATGTGCTGTCAGAACTGGTGTGAGACCCTTACTTCCCCAAAACTGATGTAATTCAGCCAAATTAATGGAGTTCACCCAGACCCTGTATCAGATTGATAATGCTCTACCATCCAAACGGTATCACAAATGTCAGCTGATACCAAATATTTTAGAAGAGAAGGATTATGTTCCGCTGCTTCTGATACCTTAAATTTTAAACTTATTTAAAATTTATTGGACTAGTTTTACTGGACTAGTTTTTTCCAGCTGTCCAGTAGCATTATATGTAGGGTCATATATACTTCAAACACATTTCTAGATTTAAACATGCAAAGTTGGCAAAAAAGAACAATTACGTTTCTTACATAATCTTACATTTCCTAAACTTGTTTTTACCACAGCTAGGGACCTACACCTACTTCAGGCTCTTCACTGAAGTGTGATTTCCCCGATTTCCCAAAACGCACTGAAGAACTGGGGTTGCATTGCGATTGTGCTTTGGGTCAGTAAACTCCTGCACGGACACACCTCCAGGTAAAGCCGGTGCCTTGAGCGAGCTTGCCAGAAACCCAAGGAGGGGCGTTTCACCCATCGACGCCTCCAAACCTTTACAGCAGCAGCAACAGCAGCAGCAAATGCTACCCCAGGACCAGCAAACAAGGTGCCACACGTGTCGCCCAGGAGCCCTCGGGAGCCTTTCCCCTGTGCCCGACACCCGCTGGTGCCACATCCAGCCCCGCGCTGCCGGGCTGCCGCAGCCCAGCGCCACCAGGGCCGGCAGGGGAACGCCAGCGCCGTTTTTCCGACGGCGGACTTTAAAAGGCAGCAGAGAACTCCTCTGCTCGTCTCGCCCGACGCCGGGAAGAGCTCCTCGGAGCCGTGCGGGGATCAGCGCCCCTCCGGCCGCACAAACCTGGCTGGACCTGGGACTTAGGAACCCCTCCCCACCGCCTCCAAGCCAGCCGAGAGGCCCCGACGGCGGCGCTTCCTCCAACCCCTCGTCCCCCCGGTCCCGAGGAAGGGAAGGCGGCAGAGGGGAGCCACTTACGGCCCGGGCTCGGCTCCCTGCGGCGGCTGCGGGCTGCTGGAGCGGCGCTGGCAGCGGCGGGGCTCTTGGCAGCCGGAGCCGGGGCGCTCCTCCCCTCAGGGAGCCCCCATGCCCGGCCTTCCTTCTTCTCCTCCCTTTGGTGGCCGGGGCAGTCCGCTCCGCTGAGCGCCGCGGGGGCGCAGCGGGGATGGGGCTCTCTCCTGAAGGGCCGGACCGCGCTCCCCGCCGTGTGCCCGGGCCAAGGGAGGCCGGGCAGCCCCGGCACAGGGGTCCCAGAGCCTGTGCAGATACCCCCGCTGCCCCCGCCCTCACTGACACATTGCCCCTCCGCGGGAGCGACCGCTGGAGCCCCACCCGCGACGCTCTCCCGCTTCTGGTTCTCAGCAACCACGGGCTTCTGTAACCTCGCTTTGCCCGAGTGCTTTGATGCGAATGGCACGCGAATAGCCCTGGCGGGGGGCTCGTGAATGATCCGCCCTCGGAAACTATTTTCCCCGCAGCTTCATACGGGAGAGCCTGCGGGCGGGTGGGTGCCTGCCCTGGCTTTGCGCTGGAGGCAGGAGCAGCAGCGGCTCCCGGGCCGGCCGCCTCCCAAATGCCCTTTGCCGCTTGCTGCATCCATTTCCCGAGGCACCTTTCAGAGGCGTGTGGTGGGATTTTGTAAGGAAGCTCCATTTAGCGGTGGGAACGAAGGTGGAAGAGCTGCCCTATCTGTCCTAGCAAATAACACTTCCTATGTTTGTTTTGGGACACATCATAGGCAACATTTGTCCGAGTGCAGCAGAAAGTGCCACGGAATGGGTACAAGTACAATGCAGCTTCTTTTCATTCTAATGTTGTCAAGCACTGCCTTTTCCTACAAGCCTTGTCGTACTTGTTTGAGATACCTGGAACTTAGCAGCTCTATCTGTGCACAGGTTAAAGGGTTTTAATGCCTCCCTCTGCTTCAGCCTAAATAATTCAAATAATTTCTCTCAACCAGATATCTTTAAAAACTCATTTTAAGGCTAAGAATAGCCTTAGGCTAAGAATAGCTACTGCTAAGATTAGCATTGAGAATAGCCAGAATAAATCTTACAGTCATCATCTTTTTCTCTCTGCATATGTTCCACTTACATAGGTCCTTTCCTTTTAACACTATAATCTGAATTGCCCAGCTGGTTCAGGGAGGTGATTATCCCACTCTGCCCCATGCTGCTGCAGCCTCGCATAGAATATTGTGTGCAATTTTGGGCACCAGAATATAAAAATAATATAAAGCTATTAGAGTGTCCAAAGGAGGCCTACAAAGATGGTGAAGGGTCAAGAGGAAAAGACATATGAGGAGAGGGTGAGGTAATTTGGTCTGTTCAGCCTGGAGGAGACTGAGAGGGGATGTCACAGCAATCTTCAACATCCTTATGAGGGATAGAGGAGGGGCAGGTTCTGACCTATTCTTTCTGGTGACCCAACAGGACCAATAGAATGGCCTGAAATTGTGCCAAGGAAGGTTTAGGTTAGACATTTGGAAAAAAATTTGACCCAGAGGGTGGTTGGGCACTGGAACAGGCTCCCCAGGGAAGTGGTCACAGCTCTGGGCTGTCTGAGTTCAAGATGCATTTGGACAATGCTCTCAGGCACAGGGTGTGACTCTTGGAGATGTCTTGTGCAGAACCAGACTGTGATGATCCTAGTGGGTCCCTTGCAGCTCAGAATACTCTGTGTGATTCTATGAATACATAAAATCCTTGGACATACCTTTACAAACTTTGGCTATGGATCTGCTTGTCTCTTTTTTATGATATTCTGTCTCTATATATAGGGTGGGTGTGTGTATGTATATGTAAATATGTATATTATATATGCATATACCCACATACATGCATCCCTACTTTCAGGAACTTCCTTTCAAAAGTAGCTCAAATTCCATCTTTAACTTGGCTAGGTTTTGCCTTTCTCCTTCAACAGGGAGAGTTCTCTTTTAGAACTGTAAATCTGAAGGAAGTCAGACATCTATAACGCTGATCAAGTTCTCATTCTGTGAGTCTCTTTCTTCTTGCAGAAGAAGATCATATAGAGGGCCAATCTGACAAGACAAGAAGAGAAGAAACATATTTGGGGGAGTGACTGATTAGTGACTTAGCACTTCATAACTGAATTTATGGCTAAAATTTAAATTATTCTCTGTTTGTTTGCAGAAAAATTATCACAGACCATTCTGCTGAACAATCATGTTGTGTTCCCTTGTGGCTGGACTCCTTTTACATTTAAATTCTCATTACAATTTTCCATCTTTCATTTTTTGAACATTTCAGGTACAGTGTCATCAGCCTACTAAGAAATAGCTACATCAGTAAGGTAAGCAATACAGTGAAGATTTTTTCAGAATACACATCAGCTATTGGGAGAAATCTTGTAACTAAGGGGCAGTCTATTTAACCAAAATGTTGGCAATCAGAAAGTTATTTGCCTTTGCCCTTGCCATGTGTGCAGAACAACAGTTCTGACTAAATATTCCAATCATATCAGGAAATTATGTATGTGGTACATAAAGTCTTCTGAATACTGTTGAAGGGTAATTTTCAAGTAACTGGATTTGTACACACAAATGTTTCACTAAATGCTCTCTATATATAACATTATGTGTGAGAAGTCAGATGTGAGATTTAAGAAATTAATTAGAGAGACAGTATTAGGTGACCTGCTGAAGCACAACAGAATAACTTAGTCTCACCAAATCTGTGATAGAAAATTATTTTTGTGAAATTTCCAGTAACCCAGTATATTCTTGCTGTACTGTATGTGCTTTTATTGCATGAATATTAAACTACTATTCTCCACCACATTCTTTAGCTGATAAATGCAAGGAAATTTTTATCATGTGTACAAAACAAAATAAAAAAAATTACTCATCCTCTTTCTTTCCCTCTCTCTTCATCTTCTATCTGAGTGAAGCAATTGAAACCTGACTGCATTCTCATTTTGAAAATTCTAGTATTATCCTCTGCTAATGTGTTACTTTCACCTGCCTGTTTTTCACTGTGTTTTTCTATTTAATTGTTTCTGTTCTGAGTATTTATTGTCCTGTGTGTCCTGTTGACAGGAGGAAATGTTGAAGAAATAGTACTAGTACACTTAATGAACATATAGTAAATTTAATCTCTTGAAGTGGAAAGAGGTACTTGTGAGGTGTGCTGGCTGATGACCTGGGGGGAGTAGGCTAAGCTCTAGACTCCTCTCTCTTCACCACCCAGCTCATGGCAAATTTATTCATAGACAGTGGTTCTTTGAGGAATGTAAATGCCATTAAAATTAAGGCACTCTTCCTTGCAAATAGGTTAATGTTGATATGGCCATGGCAGAATTACATAGCAGAGCAGAAGGTTCATGTTTTGGCTGCCTGGACTACATTTAACCATTAGATAACTAAGAACCTTTATTACGCAGGATAGATTGTCCTTTAAACTTTTAAAATACAAACACAGAGGGGAAAAAGTTTACACAGGAAAAAAAAAACCAAGAAGTATTTTTAATCTGCATTAATAAATAAAAACCGCTGTATTTTGTTAGGCTGAACAATAATAAAATGTCATTTAAATAAATAATGGAAAAGTTGTGTATATCTGTAAGTAATTAATTACCCATTTGTAGAGAAAAAAGAAGTATGAAGAGTTAAAAGAATATTTACATGAACACTGGATGACAATTTTTAACAGTTGGGGATTTATTTTCTTTAGAGAGCTTGTCTGTGTAGAGTCAAAAATGAATTATTGCTTTTCACCAGTAGGAAAAAATTTCTAGCAGGTCTTGATCCTCAACTGCCTAAAGCAGGCTTGCCATTTGAGACTTCAAGGGGGTGTACCAAGGGGAGTGTAAGGGGGAGTGGCAGGAAAGCTGCAATCATCTCTTTTCCAGGGAACAACACTGAGGTAACTAATAGCTACCTCCAGCAATCTGTGGCAAGTCTCAGGCATTGAGCAACTCAGCCCATGTCAATGAAACTTTTAAAAGTAGAAGGAACATGCCAAGAAGCTTGCCCAACCTCATCAGCAAAGAAAACATACTTTTTGTTTCAGTTTTCAGCAGTCTCTGTATGCAGGCTCAGCACAGTCTCTTCTGGGATCAGAATTTGCTTAAGTACTTAGGGTTTGATTAGCCATAATGAGTCACATGAGTGGCCTCAGTAAGACAGTATTAGGTGACCTGCTGAAGCTGAACCAGCAGCATGAGTTTGGGCCCATTTAGAGAAAGAAATGTGCCTTATGGGATTGTGAGGATTGGCTTCTTTTCATCTCTCCTACTTTTCCACATGACCTGTGCATTGGATTGACACTCTAATTTGTCTGAGAGAAATTAAGGAGGTAATCTCTTAAATTAAGTTGGGGTAGTGATTTTGGTTTATGACTCTCTCTAAAACATGAAACAGCTACAATCAGATTTTTCAATCTGATCTATGTAGAGCTGCTTGTTAAAATCAGAAATTGTATGTGCTACATATGCATTTATGCATCACATGCATTACTCAGTTCTGCACAAAATTAGTATCTGCCAATGCAGGCTTGTCTGGAATGGGGAGAAGCAGAAAGAGAACTACAATATGTTGCAGCAGAATTGAAATGCTAAGGCTTAAATATGGTCCTGCAAAATAAATAAATAAATAAATAAATAAATAAATAAATAAATAAATAAATAAATGTGGTTGCTGTTGGGTACTGTTACTGTCATCAGTACTGCAAGCTCAGAATAGCTTCTGAACCATAAACTTCTTTCCCAGCATCAACAGAACACATAGACTGTATGACTTAATGTCCTCAGACACTCAGCTGTCTTGAATAATCCAAACTTCCAGTTTAGAGGGAAGAAAGTACCTTGCCTGTGATTTATAAAGAAAGCTTGAATAAGAATAACCAGATGCGAATGCAGTCTCATTGAGCTTCTGGGATTCCTGAAAAAAGGTTCACACTTGAGAACAAACATCTGTGTAAAGGTTTGCATGTTTCTGTTTAAAAGATGCTAAGGTTATATTTTAACAAGTTTTTGATTCTGGATTCTCATAGTTTTTTATGTACAGCTTTGTGTCTCTGCTATTATATTTTTCCTGACGTGTACTTGGTTCTCCAAAAGTCTGGAGGCACTTTAGCACTCCATGCCAGCTGTGTACTGTAGACACATCATGAGAAACATGAGCTGCTCTACATGTTTCAGTCAGATAGTTAATGCCAAAGGCAATTCTACATCAATGACACTGGTCTTTAATTAATTAACAGTCTATGACTTTGATGTTCACCACACATTTTAGTTTCAGTTCAGCAGTTTTACTCTGTATCCTTGAGCTCCTGCTCATCACAACCTCCAGCTCTCCTAAATCAGTTTCTGTGGTTCAGCATGTCTCTGCTGCTCAGAAAACTGACTAAAATTTTTTAAAAATCACTTTTGATAATAAAGTAATACTTTTAATCAGCTTTCCCAGGAAGATTTCACTGACCTTTGGGTTGCTGTGCAGTCCTTCAAACAGCTATTCTTCCTCTTCTTTGTGGTCAAAGATGTAAGGGAAGAGCTTCCCACAGAAAAGGGTGGGAAAGAGCAACCAGATGTGGAAGACTTAAACAGCCCTTCTGCCCTTGGAAAAGAAGGAGTATGAGAAAAAGAAGTGACACATTTTAAGTTCAGCTCTGCGTAGCATAGTGAGAAGGAAGTTCTCTGAATCATTTAGTCCTAGTTATACCACTGGGGAAACCATAATGTCAGCACACTCTGCTCCATCTCTGCATAACAACAGCATTCATTAATCACTGAAATAGTCTCTGAGGAAAATAATGTTTACAACTGGGGCTTGTAATTGACTACAGAGATGCCACAGATTTTATGACTAGGTACATTGCATATGTCTTTGCTCATCAGTGTTTTGATGTGTATACTTTATAACTAAGTATACATTATGCATTTATGTACTCCAAAGCTGATGAAAATGACATGTTTGTAGCTTTTTGATGAGATGAAGCTAAATTCTTAAGTGGTAAGGAAGAATGCAAATTTTGTGTATTGCACAGAATTTTTCTTCATGATTTAGAATGTTTGCTCTTCTAGTTTTTTTCTTCAAAGAAAACTACCACATAGATAACATCCTATAACTGCCACTGGATTTTGCATTTGACCTTTTTGTTCACTTTTTCTTCTTCAATGCAATAGAAGGTACCAAAAAATGGTTGTATTGTTCCACTCCTGCAGTTACTATTTATCAATAAGAGATGACATGATCATTGAAAATTTATCCTGAAAAATTCTTCGACCCCACCAAAGGATTCTAGGGTATTAAATCTAGGGTATTATTCATATGATGGATTTGTATCCACTGCCTTTCTGTACACTGCTATTCATTTTCTTGAATAAAAAATATGAGTCATGCAATATCATTATTTTCTTCTTTTGATACCTGAAATGTGCTGGGCTTAACTGAGCAACCCATGATAGAAGACTTTATTTTTCTCATGTCATCAATAATTATACTTTATCCCCTCTAGCCACCCACATATGTACCTGAGTCCTGCCTGTAGACACTTATGTAGGAGGAGTAAACAATTTACCACATAGAAAGCAGTGAATCGTGACTTTAAATGTGAATGAGTATTTGCATTATACATTTGTATATATCTAAGTCTGCACTATAATTTCTTGTTCTTTGGCTGATGTTTACATTTGTTAAAATGCTGATGCACAAGACACCATAGAGCAAGCTTACTAAATACATGGAAATGGCAAAGAAAAATCTTGTCAAAGAACTGCCAGCTGTCACAAGACAATGCCTTCATCATATCCTGCTTGAGATGTGTATATATTATACTGAAATCTGCAGTGCAAACCTTCAAAAATGGAAGTTTTTATCACAGCAAATACAGGACTGGTAGGAGATATGGTTGCAGCCTATATTTAAAAGGCTAAGTTTTGGGAAGAGAGAAGAATTGTTTAGGTTGGCAAAAGAAGATGTTGGCACAAGATGTTGGCACAAGAAGCCCATGAATACATTTGGCTGAGATGAGTCAATATCTAAATTTTTGCAGTGGTATATGTGGAGAGGGGAAATACAGGAACTGGTCTCAAAATGGAGCTGGCTGATTTATGAAGAAGATCATGTAGGGGAATAGTTCAAAACAGCTTCATGATATCCAGAAGATCCCCTTCAGCCCTTTGTATTTCTGAAAGGGTGGATATATTTTAATTACTAAAGTAGTTTTGGAGAACACTCTCTATGTTTGTTATGTTGTCCAGGAAAGATCAGGCCTAAGCACAATGATTTAGAGACAAATTTGCTCTTTTATTTTTTATGTATGCTTTTTATAAGAATGAGAACTCATGGGTTTGATTTATTTCCCAATTAAAAAGAGTGCAGGAAAAAGAGGTTGCGTTGGTATGACCCAAAGAAGCAAGATATCCAACACAGAGCTGAACTCAGCTTGTTACTACAACACCATAACTATGAGGATTAACAGGCTGGCTCTAAATGCTTTATAAGACATAGAAATTAACACCCTGCAAGCACCTGTTGGACACACTGTACTGGTCTAAAAGCAGTTCTTTGCAGGGTAATTTGTTCATCACTGCTCACTGTCAGAAGTAATATAGAACATGACCTATTAATCCTGGTATTGAAGACCTTCCAGCCCCAAGTTTTGTGGTATGCAGTTTGCTTAAAAATAGGAGATTTCTAGTGCTAAAGCTAATGGCAACAGCTATGGTGCAGTTTGTAGTCTTGCAGCTATTATAGTTCACACAGTAAACGTCTGTGAATGTAAAGGTCAGAAAAGGTGCAGCTCTCTCCCCGTAACTTATGACTTAGTCTTTTCCTAAGAAATTCTGAATCATGCAAATTTCACAAAACTGAGAATCTGTGTTCAAGATAGATGCTTCAGCCTACGTGCTAGAACAGAATGACTCATCATAACCAGTCATATAAGCAGTTTTTTGGTTACTGAAGTACAAAAGCTCCGAGTCATCTCTCTAGAAGAGAATTTCAGAGCCTCACTGCTTTGATGTTAGGAGATATCCCTGTTTCATCCTCAAGGGAACCCACAGACAATTTATATTTTTATTCTATTTTAGAGTGTCAGTACTATCCTCTGGAATAACCTTCCCTCTCTCTTTCCTTCTCAAACATGCTTTCAGGAAGTTACCATATTCTCTCTCTGATTTTATTTTGCCAGGCTCAATAAGCAAAAATCTTTCAGTCTTCTCTTGTGTAATAGGTTCTTCATATCCTTGATCAAGCTAATTGCCTTTTCTTACATCCATTCAAAGTTAGTTCCTATTTCTTGAATATGGATGAAAAACATTGTAGACTCTTTCATACAGGAGCTTACCCAGTCCTCTATGCTGGCTAGAGGACACTAATTCCTCCTGCATTCAAACCAGGATTGTGTTGGCTTTTTTTGTGTCTGAACTACAGCTTCAAGAAGCTGATTTAATCTTTTTACATGCAATTTCAGATTTATAGAAAATTTTTCATGTATTTTAAACAGCTAGCTCATGGAAGTATGAAAAATGGAAGGTGATTAAGTCTTTTCTTCAAGTAGGAGAATATTAAGACAAGGGGGATAATTCAGACACGATTGCTTAAAAGGAGAAATTGTGAGTCCATGCTAAAACAATCAAAGAAGAGTCAAACTGTTCATACTGAAACTTCAATATGACAGAGCTTCAGGCATTTAGTAAGAGAACATTACAGAAGGCCCAAGTAGAGGAAAGTGAAAAAGAAACAGGATTTCATAGTGAAACCATTAAGTTTTAACTCCGACACCACACAAGTGAAAGGGAAACTAGCTGCAGTCGAAAGAAAGAAAATGCATATTGCTTGGTTTACTAAAGTAACTGGGTTCAAAAAGAGGGATCTTGGATTTCTCCCACACCCTCTCATGTCAGATTCCCTGGTCTCTAGTAGATATTGTGCTGACATTGCAGCATGTTGTTCAGGTGGGACTCTCACTTTCTCTTTGCAGCAGCCAAAAACTTCCGGAAAACTTCTCTCTCTCTCTCTCTTCACTCCATCCCCTGCCCTTAATCCCATTGCCATATTCCCTGCCTTGAGATGTTAGTAAGGAAAATTGACTGCCTTTAAAAGTCAGACAAGGTACAGTTCCTGACTATTACACTTTTTATAACTCTCCAGTTTTGTGGGAAAAATAAGCCATCAGAGTACATAGAAATTTGCCAGAAAAATCAGGAATGCTGAAAAATGGAATAGAATAAAAAAACTAACAAAAAATTTAGGCTTTCTGTATTGCTAGGCACATTTCCAACACATCAGACCATGCAGTGTGGACTTTCCCATGCCCAGTATGGAAGCCAGAAGTGTTACTGCACATTAATAGTTAGCCTCTACAAGCTGTGTCAGTCTTCTTGTCCACAGGGACTGATGATCACATATGGGAGTGGGAATGGATCTGGCAGTGCAATGTGGGAGCCAGCTCCTCTCAGAGGAATCAGAAAGTGGTGAAGGTCATCCAAAAGTGGCTCAGACTATCATTGTCACTTCAGCTTGCATAAGCAGCTTCCCACTGAATTCGATGCTGTCTTGCCCAGCCTGTTATCAGAATTCTTTGACAGGACTATGATTCAGCAGTGTCAGAGAGATGGATTGATGTTACTCCTCTTACACTAGACATAACATTCACAGGCTTCTAACTTAGCTAGTTAGAACTAAGTTAGTTAGTTCTCCTCTCTTGTCTCTTTCAGAGCAGCAATCAGAGCAGCAGTGCAGTGTAGATGCACTGAATGGTTCCCTCCAGCCTGCATTGAGTACCTGTGGAGTTTTCCAAATCTGCTCCAAAGTTCTGGGCCTAAAGTGGGTTCATGTGAACTGTGTCATGGATGCATTTGCTGCAAGTTAGTTGTTTTCCTTTTCCTTTTTAAAAAGGAGAGAGCATTGGAGTGACAACAGAAGCAAAAGAGTTTTGCTGACCCCTTGACCCCTACATCACAAGGACACAATGAGAAGTTCACTGTCCTTCCAACTCAAGTCATGCAAAGACTAAAGAATGAGGTTCAGATACTGAGCACTTGCTGGTATTTATGTTAAACCTGATAGTAAAAAGGTGACAAAGACTGTATGTATTGCAATACTGAGGGTGTCAACACAGAAATCCTCATTCATTGAATAGATGTACTAACTGGAAACCTGTTCAAAGAGAAGAAATGCCTTTTATTCAGGTTTCAATTTTGTAAAGTGTTGCACACCCCCGGGAAGATTTTTGGGATGCCCTGTGCAGGGTTAGGAATTGGAATTTGATGATCCGTTTGGGTCCCT
The DNA here is from genome assembly GCA_013396995.1 of Dicaeum eximium. Lineage (NCBI taxonomy): Eukaryota > Metazoa > Chordata > Aves > Passeriformes > Dicaeidae > Dicaeum > Dicaeum eximium. The sequence goes on along the minus strand of VWZP01002215.1, from coordinate 128,565 downwards.
TCCAAGCAGTATATTCCATGATTCTGTGATTCTCTAATGCTTTAATCCTCTCAATTAAAGCTCCTTGAGTTTGGGTGAGTTCAGTTTATTGCAGAAACAAAATCCTCCATTAGAAGGGAAAGAGTAGTTCAGGGTGAAGGAGATGGGGATTGTTCAGAGAAATTAAGGCTTGCAGCTGTTTTATACAATGTGTCATCCACCAACAAGAACAGAAACATATTTCCTATTCTTAAGTGTTACTTTTGTGGTTTTTTGGGGTTTTTTTGTGTTTGAGGTTTTTTTCTGTGGTGTTTGTTTGGTTGGTTGGTTGGTTTTGTGGGGTTTTTAGTTTGTTTGTTTGGGTTTGATTTTGTTTGGGTTTTCTGTTTGTCTGGATTTTTTTTTTTGTTTTTAATTCAGCTTGAAAGAGACTTTGGTGTACTTCCTCCCAACAATACTCTGATGCATTTGGTATGACTCCTCCTGCTGAATAGGAACTTTCACGCTGTTCTCATTCACACCCTCCAAATAAGGCTAATTTTAGCAAGATGCTTTTAAAAAGTGGCTTCAAACTTGCCACTATTTAGTTCTGTGAAAGGTTACATTCAAGAGAAGAGACAGTGCTGGAAAAATTCTGAAAAATAGCTATTTTTTTATCAGTTTCCATTTTAATAACTAGGGATATCTCAATTTGTACAGATCAGAAAAATCATACAGACAAAAAGTGGCTACCTCACACTCTACTGCCAGTAAGAACAAGCACATAACTATTCTTTTGACTTAAGTAACCTTGTTAAATGCAAATTAAAACCAACAACAGCAACAACAACAACAGAAAACCAACAAGAAAACCAAAAGGAAAACCTCAGAGTATTCATATACAAAATTATGAAATAAAATATAGTTTTGTTTTTCTTTTGATACTAACTGGTTATGTCTGACTACTGCATTTTCCATCCTTTGAGTAATATGACAGCTGTAAATTTTCAGGGAAAATAGCATAATAGGTACCAGGCTCCAACAAATACCTAAATCTGTTGAAAAACCTGTGAGTAGAAATCTTGATTTAATTCAATGTTGTGAAATCATCTTCTGAAATGGAATCCTGGACCAGATCAACTTGATAGCAGTTCCACAGGAGGAGGGCATACTGCCATTGTCTTTATGGTATTCAAAATATCTGCTCCAAGATCTACAGTTACAAATATCCGGTATTATGGTATACAAAATATCTGCACCAAGATCTACATCTCAGGTGATGTAAAACCTTAGTGTGCTTTTAAGAAGAGAACTACAGATGGAATAATGAGAAGCACTGTCTGCTCTGTCACATCCTGGAGTAGAAAAGCTGATTGTCTCCTTACTTAGTTTTGCTCTAACCTGTGGAACAATGCAGTTTGGTAGGCTGATTTTGGTACAGTAATTTTTGGAGCAAGGCTTGGCCCTGGGTAGTATGATTTACATATATCTATGTGGACATTTTATTGCTGGCAGTGCTACTTCAGCATATCTTTTCCTGAAGACTTCCAGTGCTTGTGCCTGTGCTGCCTATTAGTTGTTGCAACTTGGCTCCTCCTGCAATTTGTTTCTAGTGAATAATACAAACATCATTTAGGAAATGAAGAATCTGATTGTACAACTTCTGATGGTTGTACAGTCTGTTCTGATGGTTCTAATGGTACCCATTAAGCTGTCCAGATGACAGCCAGAATTCCTAATCCCTTCAATGTGTATCAACAAAGAGCAGAACAAAGAGAAGCACCTACAAAAGGATTTCTCAAATGTATGAAGAGAACCCAGCCTTCTAGTCTGTAATTCATATTGCAATTTACTTTCTTGTATTAATAGTAATGTATTGACAAAGAGAATCAATTGATGAATTATTAATGTAATGATTGCTCGAAAAATGAGTTTATGATGAAGTTAGTGTAGACTGTGAAATTTTATTTGCTAGAAAGGATGTAACATGGAGTTTATTATGATTTATGCCTACAGTTACTGCCATATCAAAATCTAACGAAGGTCACTGCTGTGAGGGAGACCACGTGTGATTTACCAAAGGGAAAATTACACAAGGTTCTAAATTACACAGACCTTGGATTTCTACTCTACTAAATCCACATCACATATTTCTATTTAAATAAGTCCTCAAGGGCTTTGACTGATTGTTTATTTAACTGCAAAACATACCAATGTAATATATTTGCATTGGTAATGTAAATATAATATATTTCTATTTATACTTATATTTATATTAACTATGGAAAGAGATTCAGGCAATAAAAATTAAGACTATGTAGTTTAGTCATCTGCTTTTCATATCCTCCATTTATCTTCCCTGTCAGTTACCAAAAATTATGTTTTGATGATCACATTGAACAAAAAAATCACAATGGCATATTATCCTTCAAGGTAGAAATGTACTTGGGTGTTAATAAGTGACAGCCTAGTAAAAACATCACATCTTCCCCCAAAAAAGTGCATTTCTGCACTGTTTAATCAACTCAAGTTTCAGGCAAATGAGTGGAGGACCCCCTTATCTTTCTCATCTTTACAAATTTTTTAGCTAAAAATGTTCACTTGTGAAGACAAACCTTTGGTACTTTAAAAGATTCACTTCAAATAAATGTTTAACCAGTTTGTCTGGAGAGATATTTTTTAAAACTGTTTTTTTTAAACAAATATTTTGAGGTTTGTGTCTTATAAGTTCTATGTACTGGAAATATTTCTTACTGTCTCTCTCATGTAGGCCATATTTCTTTTACCCATTTCTGCATTATAATGAGAACATAAACAAAAGCCAAACAAATAAAATAACTATACTTCTCAACAAATGCAGATTTAAAGACAAACATTTAAAAATTCACTGGAATATGAAACTAAAGAACTGAGTCCTTTGATTTTGGAAATATTCCAATAAAGGGCTTGTCAAACAAACAATAGAAACCTTGACAAGAAAAAAAAAACCACCAAAAGCCAAAACATCTAAAAGAAATAAAGTTGTCTTGAATCCCAGTATTTTCTTGAATGATTCTACAAATGCCAAACTTTCCCTCTTGCAAAACACAACAGCAAGATTAAGACTTCAAATAATTCAATTAATATAAAAATTTTCTAAGATAATAGAGTCAATAGTAATAGAGTCAATAGTACAGAAGCTAGGCTTAGACACTTGGAAATTTAGAGAAATTGTTCTCTGAAATTTATTTTCCATGTACCAATATGTAATAAACACTACAGACAGACACTTCTGAAGTGCAACTTTTGTGAAACATAAAAGGCTGCAAATCTGTTCCTTGAACACCAGTCCACGAGTACTTCTAGCTTGTCAATCTAGCAAATTTTTTTTCTCTTTCTTCCTCTCTCTTCTTTTGCCCACCAGATGTAGTCAGAGACAGTGAAGTTAGATCCACCTCAGACTTACTCAAAACTGCTTGGAGGAAATTTTTGTAGTTGAGCACTCCTTGACAGTGTACAAACATGAATTACCAAGTGTAATTCTCTCTCTCCCTCTGAAACAATCCCAAAAGTTTCTGAGAACATTGTGATCTCAGGAATGCCCTGAGATGCCCTCAATCCTTATGAGAATCACCAAACAGTGTGCTAAAAAACTTAAGTTCTGCATGCCAGAGAGCAGCCACGTCAGGATTTGGCCCTAATCTTTACTGTCCTGTTCATTCTCAGCCAGAAAGGAGATGCCTATGGGACACAGAAGGTGCCGGTCCTGGCTTTATAGAGACGAAATATTTTCTGCCTCTGAGGACACCACAGGGGATTCCAACCTCAGTCCAGGATCTTCTGTAGGACTAGAAAGGACAAGAGTCGGAAGCATCGGTGTTAGCTAGTCCAGTGATGTATAAAGTGCACGAGGCAGGTGGCTGGTGAGCACAGACACGAGAGGTCTGCCCTGTGTGGGCACCGAGACATGGAACAGCTTGAGACATTAGGATGTGAGTGGTTCCCTTGATACTAGTAGAGATGTAGATCAGCAGCATTAGAGATGCAAGCTGGCAAGGAACACCCAGTTCAGTGGCTCCTGCTGTGGCAGGCAGCAGAAAACACCGTGTAGACATGTGCTTTATGAGTTGACTATAGCCATTAAGTTAGTTATCTGTAAACTGTTAACTAATTGGCTTTTATAACTGTTGGCTCAAAGTGTGCAGTTTTGTACAACCATGTCCAGAACTATCTGAAGTTAACTGTACATCTCATCTTACAGATATTTTTTCCTAACCGTTGCATCCTTTCCACTCAAATGAGGACCGTTCAACCATAATAAATCGTGCACCCTGTGACCAATGAGCAAAAGTATTTTTTAGCAATACTCTGGACATTCCAGTCTGGGAACAGATTACATCAAATGCTGTCTTCTCATGAAAATAATTGACAGAGATAAAGGACACAAATTTAATACTACACAGGATGAGAAAATGTCCAGAGTTCAAGAAAAGAAATTTCCTGAACTTCAGAGCTTTCAGTCCAGGAACTTTCTTCACAACCCACCCCAAAATTTAACTTTTTTACTTAAAGCCAAGCAGCAGTAACAGAACCTGAAAAATATTGACCAGGTGAAACAAAGTGAATTCAAGTATAAAAATGGGGAAGTTTTGTAAAAGCACACGTGAATTTATTCATAACACACTTTCAGTCTGAACACTGCGGTTTCTATGACCCGTGCTTAATCAGCCATTTTTCAAAAACTAAATTGCTTGTCAGTAGCTTAAAGATTACTGTGTATTCTGAAGCCCTTTACCACAGAGGTTTAGTGATACTTCACTGACAGCTTCCACAGTGTCAGTTTATTTCCATAATCCCATGGTAGATAAGGGGCCAAGGCAATCACCTGAAATTCAGAAGGATTTCAAGAAGGCAGCCAAAACTGATTCTGGCCACTTATTGGGATGGCTGCTTGACAGTCAGGTGGTAGGAATCGCATCAGTTTCAGTTGTTTGCAGAGACATTTGAAGAACTGTGTTTGGCTTCAGCCCTTATTAAAAAAAACCAAAAAACAAACAAACAAAAAACCCTAATCTTAAGGGTTTTTTTTAGAGGCAGAGAGAAACAAATTATCTCAAAAATATACTTTCATATGGTGTGAATTTGAAGTTTGAAACAGCATTTCAGTGAGGGTTTTATTATATATTTTTGGGAAACAACTGTCCTTTTTTAAAATTTTACTTCATAGAGCACTGTAGTTTCTGTAAAATTTGGAAAGTAATCAAAATTAATTTACAGCTGTCACACACATGCATAATTTTTTCTCTAGTCTTTTTTCTCTAAACCCAAATATACTGTGTCCATATCTTTTTTTTCCATGTTGGGAAAAATGCTCTAGGCAGACCATTAATGTGGTCTCATAAGTCAAGAAAATTTTCTTTGTGAAAGTGTTGGAAGCTGCCTTGGTATCACGATGTTATTTTTGATTGAACAATACTGCTTCAGACTACACACAGCTGCTGTCTGCTTCCAACTCTATATGTTTGTTTTCTTCTCCTGAGTTGTTGCTGAGCCTCTGACTGAATGTTTCAATGGAAGTGGTCTAAGATAAAGGTGTTTTTAACAATATATATGTTCTTTTAAAAGTTATTTTTATTCTCTAATATCTAATCTAATATCTAATATTTAAGGGAGTATTTCCTGTCTAAGATTTGGGACAAGCTAGTGTAAAGGTAGTCAGTATATGATAGATGCTACAGTTTGGAGGCAAATCTCTAAGCAGTATTTCACCACTTCAAGAGTTCAGGAGCTTTAAATCATCTGGTGGAAGAGTCTGTTTCTCTACTGGCTGTATTGGGGAGCACTTCTCTCCTTTTTGCCCCTATAATCCATATTGTAATAACTGACTGACCCCTTCCTGTAGGAGTTAATCTTTCCTGTAACTGCTGTGTGTGGTGTGACAAACACCAGCCCCAGGACATCACAACTGACCTTCCCCCACTATAGCTCCAGCTGGTCGTGCTGACATGCTTTGTTATGAAAAATGCAGCACTTCAGAGCAACAGGATTGAGTATTCTAATCTTGTTGAAATGCTCTTATTTGACCAACACTTATCACTATGGCATAATTGTACCTGTTTCTTCAATATGTGAAATCTTCATGTAAGTAACTGGACATATATCCTGAGTAATTCTAGAGTTTTGTCTATTTTATTTCTCTAGTATACATTTCTGAACAGTTATCACAAGCTTGGCCAGATATCATGCGTGATGTATCATATATCATGTATCACAATGTTATATGGTATATGTTATATGATATAAATGTCAGTTCATCTGCAGCATAGCATCAAAACCATTCCCATTTCCAGAGGTTGGCTGGTATTTTTTCCTGCAACACATTTGCTTTTATAATAATATAACAATGTTTTAGAACAAAGCCAAATCGAAGACTTTGAGCCATTCTTGAAGGAAAATTTAAAAGGTCAAACCTAGTAACAGTGAAGTTAAACAATAAAGTGGAAGCTGCTCCTTGCATCCTTTACTTTGTCACATGCAGCTCCTGCTATATTAACTGGGGGTGAAGTCACTGTGTCCAAGTTCATTTGTCAGGAGAAGGTTGCATGTTCCCTAAAAAAAGTTGAAAAGTTATGAAACAAATATAAACAGACACACTGTTTCTGAATCTGTGGTACTTACTATCTTGGGTGTAAACATATTCCAACAGAATTAATTTGACAAGTGGCGCGAAAAACCCTGACTGAAGGAAATAACGAGAACAAATCTTATGAGGAGCAGAGCAGCAGAGGGAGCTGGGGTTATTTATCCTGGAGAGAAGGACGCTCAGGAGAGACCCTGTCACTCTCTACACCTACCTGAAAGGGAGTTGTAGCCAGCTGAGGGTTGGTCTCTTCTCTCAGGCAGCAAGTGCCAGGATGAGAGGAGATGGACTCACGTTGCGCCAGAGGTGGTTTAGGTTAGGTATTATGTTTAATGGTAATGTCTTCAGGTTAATGGCTGGACTCAATTATCCTAGAGGTATTTTCCAAACTTAAAGATTCCATAATTCTAAGAGGTTATAGGGGTTGTTTTTGTCTTGTGAAGGGGTTAAACCAGCAAAGAAGTACTGTGAAATTGTGGAAGAAAAGAATTTTGAAACTACAAAGTAGTTACAAGTTAGATGATGCTCTTGTGTATTACTGGTGTAGATATGTTATGTCTGAAAATGTATTAATATACTGTATTTTATGGTAAAAAGTGGTACCGTTTCCCTTTTTTTACTATAAAAAGTCTATTTTGCCATGCATTTTACAGGATATTTTCATTAGAAGAAAACTGATAAGAAGGTTAATTGGCTTTGATATAGTCCTATTTGGTTTGTGTGTAATTTTCAACAAATAATGTACCAAGACCTGTATGATAAAGAGAGTTATGAGAAGAGCATGAGAAAGAGTTAATGCCCAAAACCCACTTTTTGGCATCAGTGGGTCCAAAAGCATTTCCTTGGTGAAATGCCAAGCTGGGTTTTTTTAAGCTCCAATTGTTATCCACAAACCCAGGGCTGCACTCAAACCAGTACTGTTTGCCTTCAGCCCACAGTAACATGGACTGAGCCCAATCTCCACATCTCCATCCCATTTACCAGCCTCTTTGGTTGGCTATAGCTGTCCCAGCAAAAAAGCTGTTTCATCGCCAATTTTCAGTTATTTTCTTCCCTACATATCAGTATTTAATTTATGTCTACAAATCTGTAAACTAAACTTTAAAGTAAGCGTTAGAAGTACCTAAATGTATTCTTTGATTTTGTATTACATTAAAATGCAGCCCACAGGAAACTGCCCTTAAACAAGTAAGATATAATTGGAAAGCACAAATAAATCCACAAAGCCTTCCACATATAACATGATGGTTCAAATCCAGGCCAGGTATGTCTTATGCAAAACGTCTGAGTATTTGGGTGACTCCACTGAATATAACAGAAATGTTTACATATTGGAAATTAAATGTGCTTTCAGGTTTTAATGGATGAATCTGAAAGTTGACTCTGTTACTTATGGATATAGAAAATAATTATGCTGGTATGATTCTAGTTCTCAGTGACTGGCCTTCTTTATGGGAAATAAATTAAGAACTTTATTTGCAGTTTCATAAGATAGGTCAAAATCTATGTAGGCATGGCAATTTAATTTTCCTGCCCCTACATCTTAGTTGAGTCAGAGCAGTAATCTGCAGAATTTCTGATTATACCTCTACAGAGAATTTAATTTCCAGACAGTTGAGACAACAGTCTCCATGAGCCTGAAATGCAAATGAAAAACATAAGAGAATTTTTAGAAAGCTGTGTTGACTGAAGCTTTCCATGACCTTGCATTAGATGTAACTTTTATCTAAACCCAAGTTCTGTTCACAGCTGCATTTGCCCATCAATTATTTTATCAGCCTAAGACAGGCCAAGATCTCTGTCAGGATGTGGAGCAACTGATTGCTATCTGAACAGCAATGCTTTAATTTTGCAGCTACTGATGAATGTAAAGCAGAGTTGAAGTGCATTGTCACTTATATCTGAAAGCTTTCCTGACATCAACTGTAGGACTTGAACTTGGCTGCGATGAATCACAAGATGTACCAGAGTAAAAGCATCCCTGGGGACTGAAAGGATTAATGTGTTTTCTTCCAGCTTTACTCATTGGTGGTAATGCCAAAAGATGATACATGCAGTGAATCACATCAGCCATAACTGCAAAGGAAATGTATTCTATGGTTGGTTAATTCTTAATTGATTCTGATGCTCTGGCCTAAAATAGAGAATAAAAATATGCCACTGATCAAGAGTCTTGTGAAGTCCACCCTTTATGCACATTTATGGATGCTATCCAAACAGCAACAGAACTATGAGAGAAAGGTGGGCAGAAATGGGCCAAAATGGGAGTGGGAAGCAGAATGGTCAAATCCAGGGGTGACTTATTTTCCACTCATGATAGTACAGCTTCTTTCTCCTCTAACCTAAGAGCTGATATACAGAAACACTATTGATGCCCTGGGTTTTGTGGATAAGAAATGGAGAAAAAAACCCTCATCTAGCCATTCACTAGCAAGAAAGTGGCAGGATTGGAGAAACTTTGGAACCAGAACAGCTGTACCCATTGTTCCCTTTCCCTTAGGGTAAAATGCATTTCTGTTTTTGGTAACCCCGTATTATTTTCAACCCATATTTTATCTTTCACAAAACAAATTAAGCTTGCTCTCTTCTCTGAAGGCAAGAAGAGGATCTGCTTCTGTTGGTCTGGAGCAGAGTCCTCTTGCTGTGGCCTTTGTGGGGCTTGTTTGACAGGTCTCCACATTTATTTCTGTGCCTTCATGAGGCTAGTGAAGAATTGCTGGAATACCTTGATCAATATAGAATACTTGGGCATTTTATATTCATTTTGTATCTGAAATAACATACTAGCACCTTTAGTCATTTGCACATTGGTATAAACATTGAGAAGTGCCTCTTTTTGCTCTGAATATGATAGCAATTCAAAGATGTTAGATATACCTGTTCTTTATCTTCACACTGGTAAACTGGAAAAACCATCTCAGTGTATGGTTTTTTTTGTCGCTCCAAGAGGAAACACATCTCTGGCAATAGGTAAGGCAAAAAATGGGAAAAGGAATTTCTGGCGTAAGGCTGATAACCGTGTGCACCGAAAATATTCCCTTGTGCAAATCTGAGGATGCAGCAAAGTCGTGAATTACAGACACGCAGAGCTTGAGATAAACAAAAATTCAGCGCTTCATTATCAGTAAGTGAAGCTTTTGTCTTTGAGCTACTGCACATGCTGGGCCAGGGAACAAATAAAATGGGGGGAGGCGATCTCAGACAGAGCTGGCTTTATGCTTGCGATGCTCTCTCCCCTGAAGGAGAGGGCAGACGATGTAGCGCTCGGTAAGGCGGCAGAGCGCGCGGTTTGCGCCCTGGGTCCCGCGGGGCGGAGGCTGCGGGCGCGGCGGCGGTACCGGGCCGGGCCGGGCCGGGCCGGGCGGCGGGCGCGGAGCATCCCCGCGGCCCGAGCGGCATGGCAGCTGCCGGGGAGGAGGAGCCAGCCGCTGACCTGCCGGCATCGCAGCACCGGCATCATCTGCGGGCAGCAAATCCTCCCTTCTTCCTTCCCATCCGCGCCGGAAAACGCGAGCAAAACATAAAATGAACCGCTTCATTATCAGTAAGTGAAGCTTTTGTCTTTGAGCTACTGCACATGCTGGGCCAGGGAACAAATAAAATGGGGGGAGGCGATCTCAGACAGAGCTGGCTTTATGCTTGCGATGCTCTCTCCCCTGAAGGAGAGGGCAGACGATGTAGCGCTCGGTAAGGCGGCAGAGCGCGCGGTTTGCGCCCTGGGTCCCGCGGGGCGGAGGCTGCGGGCGCGGCGGCGGTACCGGGCCGGGCCGGGCCGGGCCGGGCGGCGGGCGCGGAGCAGCCCCGCGGCCCGAGCGGCATGGCAGCTGCCG
>VWZP01002215.1:58519-118030 GCA_013396995.1 Dicaeum eximium | reverse complement strand
CAAAAAATGAACATATATTATTATAAAAAAAAAAAAAAAAAATCTTTTCAGCAGCGGGGCCGGAGGAAGGCGTGGAGAGGCCAGGTGCGCAGGGCTGGCTCCGGCCGTGCCGCCATGGAACACATCCGGATGCCCAAGGTGGGTCCCGCCGGGCGGCCGCGGCAGCATCTCCACGGCCCCACAGCCCCGGCCAGCCCCGCACCGCAGCCCGCGGGCCTCTCCGGCCTTGCAGCTGGTGCTAGGGGCTGCTCTCCGGCCACACTGCCGGGAGGTGGGCGCGTTCTCCGCGGTGTGGGCTCGTCGGGCTTCTCGTTCAGTCCCTGAGTTAAGGCAGGCGCTGCCCGTGAGCTGTGGGTGTCCGGAACGGGAGCTGTGTTGCTGCCTTTCACACGCCTCTGGTTTGCCCCGAGATCTCACACTCGGTCATGAATTGATTTAGTGTTTCTATGCATATGTTTGATCTTTAGCCCATGTAATCCGTCTTTTCCTACAGCTTTCTAAGCACTAGGCCTTTGTATTTGTTAACAAAATTGCCACGTTGCTGTAAAAAAAAAGATACCGTTTTAACACCGTAAAGGTTTAACCGTAAAAGGTTTAGGTTATAAGTAATAACAAAAAAGTGAAGCAGAGCAAAATATTAATTTGAAATGGGGTGGGATTTATTTATTTATTTATTTATTTATTTATTTATTTATTTATTTATTTGATAACCCAACCCCCTGAAATTGAGAAATTTTTATTATTTATCATCAATATTTAATATAATGGCATGAATTTGAGATTAGAGCCTTGTTAGTTGTATATCTTTTTTGGCCTTTAGGTGTTAAGCTGTAAATCTAGCAAAATCGTAGGCATTTATAACAACTGTCTTCTCATCTCATTTCATGATCTGTTATCTGCCTTTTTGGGAAGGAAGAATTTCAGAACAGTATGACTGTATCCTCCTGCAGGTAGGATACAATCAGTGGAAGATGTCTGTACAGATGCTCCTGACCTTTTGCTGAAGAATGCTGAAATCATGAATGAGAAAAATGTCAAAAACAAATTAATAAGGATAGAAAAATATCCAAAAATAATTGGTTGTATTTGCTGTGAATGGAAGACCCAGGCAAGTCCCTGTTGCAGACAATGGAAGCTTATCTGTTTTCTTTTCTACAAGCAGGTCCTGGTCCAGAAAATATTACTCTGCATGTGCAAAACCCATTTCTGTATGTGATACTGTGAGGAGGCACTGACCAATGCCTCAGGTCACTGAAAATCTTAACTCAGTGTGAGGTGATTCTGCAGTCCTGGATCCTGGCATATCTTACATTATAGCTATGCTAAAAAGTATCAGATATAATAGAGCAGTTTAGAAGGCATGATTTAAATGCACAAGGGGTACAAAAATCCTTCAACATTTCCAACATAAATGTAGAAAATCAAAATGAGCCACTACTGAAATACTTCATCTCTCCAGTTACTCCTAAATACACTGAAAAATCAGTGTATCTACAGCTACCTAACAGAATTGACACCTTTGATTTTTTTTTAACCCCTCAGCTTAAAATCTGTCACCAGAACTTGTTGGGGTTTTTTCCCCCTGTTTTTACTGAATTTGGTTTTGATAATTTGGAACTGATCATTAAATATTTTCCAGTGCCTGTAATGTAAAAATAGGTAAGGGAAAGCTCACAGTATCATGTGTTAGCCTCTGGTGTCACATTTCCTGACGCCGTATAATCTTGTCTTGAGAGCAATTTGAGAAGCAACTGCCCTGCTCTGCAAAGGTATTAATCTCAGAATAATGACACTTTCCTTGATTCACAAACCCAGCCACATGGAAAATCAAGATAAATCCCAAACTCAGCAAGTTAATAAACTTAATAATATCTGAAAACAAAATTCTTGGCCCAAGTAAAAGCTTTTCCTTCTAAGGGAGGTCTATTTTACATGATGCCCATTGGGTCTCAGCAATTGTTTTAATTTTAAGTGAAATATGATGGTAGTAATTTATAGTTTATAAATATTAAAATTAATCTGATAAAACATAACATATTAAAAAAGCAGAAGGTAATCCCATACCAGTTGAATCAGTAGTTCATTAAGATAACTGCTCTGTGTCAGAGTGACACTAGAGCATTTAGACCTGGCATTTAGACCTGGCCACATTCTGCAGCTTCTCAGCATCTACAGTTGTATCATGGCCCAGCTCTTCCTAGTTCCATTAGTGTCCATTTATGGACCTCTCTGTGTGAGTTAGCCAGAGCTCCTTATAGATGGGATAACACTCTCTGGCTCCACAGCCTGCATGGAAGCACGCTCCAGAAGATCGCGGCTTTACAAAAATTACCTTCTTCTGTCTATTGAAAAGTCCTGAGTAGCTTCCTTCAGTATTGCTTCCTTCTAGCTTCAGAGATTTGTTCAATAAAATTTCCATGCTCACCTTATCCATGCCCTCACCGTTAATCTTGATCAGAACCCACCAGATTCTGATAATTTCAGAGAAATGTCATCAATGACCCCAAGACCTCTTTCCTATGTCCAGTCCATTGTTCTGTTGATACGTTTTAGGTTGTTTTTCCTGGAGGTATTCTACCATGTCTCTATGTTGAAGCTCCTCTGTGTCTCTTTTGCCCACACACTGTTTTGCAAGACTCTTCTGGAGTAGGATTTCCCACTGCAAGAGCCATTCTGGTGCTTTCCCAACAGACTGTGTGTATCCACCTGCTGGCACACTGTTTGCTGTACTGACCAGTATTGCTGTGTCATTATACTCTTGGCAGAAAACAGGGTGGATATGTGATGTATGCCTGTATGGACATACATAGGCACTATATTTTCACAAGGTAAATGCCATCCTATGTATGTAATTTAGGTTTAGGAGTTGGAAACTGTCCCTCATTGCTGAAGAAATTTATGTGTAAGTCCCATACCCCTCTAAAAATTTAAAATTAGTAAAACCACTGACTGACATGAGTTTGGATTGAACAGTAAGATAGTTTAGAATAACTCTCCATACCCAAAATATGACAAACAGCTCATAACATTCAGAAAAAAAGAAATCAGCAATACTTCTGAGAAGATTAGAAGCATGTATTATGAGCCCATGTAGAGATATGTCTGGCCATGGATAGGATGATAGATACAGAGCTCTGTAGATGTGTTCATAGGGCAACTCCATGCACAGTAGCTAATCACTTACTTTATTTTATTTGTAACTCTTAGTATCATTTGTGTTTGCAGCAGGCCTGCTTAATGGCTTTATAATGAAGCACACATCAGTTTATCCCTGGTGTACTAGCTGTCTTCAGTGGACTTAGCCCAGAATTTTTTTTGGCTCAGTGTTAACAGAATACTTGGGATGTCTTGAGTTGTGCGAGTGCTTTCATTTTTGTGATGTTGCAGTGAGGTATTTCCTTTCAATGGTGCCTCTCTCAGGCAGAATTTAAGATCGGCTCCCACGTTAATGACAAATCTCTCTACCAGATGTATTGCTTCACAGAATAAATTTCCAGCATGTGTAAATGAGCTGTGTGTTTGCTTTTGTTTTCAATCTACTTTCCATAATTCCTGCTTTTTTATAAAATTTTAGAACATGTCCTTTTGCACAAAGCATCCATCAGGAAACCCACATAATTTATATCTGCTTTATACATGACAATGTAAATGGCAAAATATTTGTCCAAGTGTCTATTCAGATCAATAGCAAAACTGAACCCAGCACACCCAGTCTTTACTCTCCAACTGCATATTCTGGGTTGCTGGATCTCCACCTTTTTTTTAAGGTAAGTTGGCATATTCTACCATTGCTCTCTGTGTGCCTTCTGTGGATATAAGGTGTGATATTATAGTTATGATCTCTGTATCCGAGCTACAATTCCTTTTGGAAAAGTTTGGTTTATTTCAGTTATGTAGAAAGGTGGCAGCAGCCCTGAGGTGATGTCAGGAAGCACCTGGGGATGTGGACTGGTTGTTTCTCCCCCTGGGAATGGGGAATGGAGTGCCACAGGCACTTCACTATAGTAGTAGAGTTTGGCTAAACTGGTGTTTAGTTTGCTACTTAGAAAAGGTAGAGGAGGTGAGGCTGGCATGGCCTTTGCCTTTTAATGGTGTTTTAGGTCATCAGGTTACAGCAAATGCATTACTACAATGTCTTTTAAGTGCCAAGTTGATTTTCTGCCTTTCAACTATTGTGTGAATGTGATTTCTGTACTTTCCTCTAACTGTACAACTAAGAGCAGTGTGTCTTACAATTCAGCTGGTGTTTTCTGATTTCATAACTGTTTTCTCACTTTACATCATGGTTAAAAATTGTTCAGCCTGTTCTGGGTCTAGTAATTTTTAATGGCTTCAAATATGTCATTCTACTTCACTGCTTTAATCGAATGATGCATTAAAACATCTACACTAATCCTGGACACATTTAACTCTGATTTTGTGAGTTACGGATTTTTTCTCATTAATAAATCTTCCTTGTTTAGAATGCAATTTAGTTTTCTTTCTGTTCTATTTATTCCATCTTTGTGCTGTGAAACTTTGAGCCCAATGAATAAATTTAATTCAAGTGAGCTTTGTAGTATACTATGCCAGAAAATGTTCTGTGGTAACATCAGACTGGAGGTGGATAAAATGAAAATAAGAACTGCAGAAAATGTCCACATATTGTGGGATTGGACTTAAAATATCTGTTTGGAATTGTGCTATAAAATATTTGTTTTGAATTAGAGTCAAGCTACCTTCTTATTAGTGTGAGTTTCGATTTAAACAAAATCTTGTAACAGACATTATTCTCAAAATATTTAGTCAAAAATGGTCAGAACATCACACAGACTTGCATATTTTCAATAATGTGACCCTCAATAAAGAGGTAGTTGGATAAAGTCACAAAACAAGCTCTGAAAATCATGGGTAGTCATGTATTTTAATTTGTTGTCTTGGTATTTATGCCTAAAGCACTAACTCTACCCTTATTGCACTTGAAAAATAGTACTGGAAATCATTAAGACAGCATGTCTGCAGGGTCCTCTTTGATTTTTTTTTTTTATGCATGGTAGGAGACAAGTTGGAATGAAGGATTTGAGAAGTCAGGCTTTGGGGTGGTCAAGGCTGGAATCTCTAGGCCTGCTGTTAGTGGGCCTAAGTGGGTGGTATTTGAGCTATTGCTGTGTGTAAACTAGAGGAATGATCTGTTTGCAATAGAAAATACATACTGACATTTCCTGCTGTGCAGGTGTACTCTGCTGAGAAAGACAGGTCCCTACCACCAGAAAAGGGAGTCCTACAAATCCATTTTAAATGCAAATCTCTCATGGCCTGAAATGGCTTGGTACTGCTGCTCTAAAATAGGCTGCTGAACAGGGCATGGTTTTAAACATGTAACAGAAAAGCCTGCATCAAATACAAGAGTTTAAAGGTATATTTCTTTACAGTATCCTCTGGCTGCAAGCAGAATTCTTTCTCCCTATAGATCTTTTCAGAACCAAATCTAAACAAAATTGGCAAATGTATTAAGATTTACTGCCTTGAGGAAGCCATGTTTTTCCTAAATTAAAGCTCTTAGAAAGGATTTTTAGTAGAATACACTTAGTTGCTCTCTTCTCCTTTTCTAGATAAATGAGATCTAATAAAGACTGAAAGAAAATTTTATGTATGAGCCTTGTGTTATAATGTTGACATCATATTGTAAGGCTCTATACTCTTGTAATAGGTTCTTGTTTGCTGCTCCCATTATGCAGATGCTGCTCAGGTGTCTGATAATGTAGTGCTGACCTCACTCTTTTTATAGATCTTAGCAGACAATAGTTTCTTTTCTTAAGCCAAATTATTAGGTAGTTTGTTCTCTGTCTTGCTATTATGAATCATTCCTTTTTTTTTTTTTCAGCTCTTTTCCTCCATTTCACTTTAGTCCTTTAGAAAATGAAACTTGTTTAGATTTTTCTTGAATATTTTCCCCCATCCTGCCAGATTTGCCCTGAGGAAACTTTTTACAATGCACCTCTTAAGGTGTCTTTGCTTAAATGTAATTATTTACTTTTGGCTTTGTTTGAGTCTTTTGACATATGCAGCCATCTAACTTCATAGACTGTGCATTATTTTACTGCACTGGGGAGATCTTTTCAGAGAGGGAAATATAAAAAATAACATGCATCAAGCACAGTTTTTACGATTCTTATGAAATAGAATGGAAACCACATTAAAAGGCAGCATCAACTGGCAATTTAGTTTTCTTTTATTCTTGTTCCAAGATCATGGAAAAAAGATCGTTTATTGTATATTTTGTTTAACAACTACAACACTACTATCTTTGTGTTAGAAAAAAAGTAATAGCATTTGGTGTTTTACATGTTGTCTTTTTTCACTCAGGAATTATGCTAAACACATGGATAGCTGGGGTCAACCAGGGTGAAGAAAGCTCAAATATTCCACTTGGCCTCAAACCATACCAGCTGTGCTCCTTTTTTCTCATTAGCCTGAAGGCTTTTGGCTTTCACAAGCTCTTCCCTTAGCTCTTGTCTGCTGGCAGTGCTAAGGCCAGTGAGAGTCCTGTCATGAAGTCCCAGGATGCAGTTTCTTCTTGCTTTTACTCATGTGTGTAACCTCATAAGGAGACTAGGGAAGGCAGCAGAAATCCCTGGTCAGTCTAGGAGGCCAAGGGGATGGACAAGAAGAAGTCTTTGCAGGGCTAAGTTTGTGCCCCTAGGGCCCAGCCTTGGCTTTGGGTCAACTTTTTCAGCAGCAGAGATGTTTGTGAAAGTGGCCTTTCTTTATCCTTGAAGAATCACTGAAACTCATTTGAGATTTGTACAGCCAAATCTCAAGGTACTTTATCAGCTTTTACATGAAACTTGCTTTTACAGGTTGTTGTAGAGCAATGAATTTCAACTGTCTGAACAACAGAGAAGCTCCTGAGGATGTGGCCTGAGTGAGGGCATTCCCCGCTTACCTTTAATTGGCAGCTTTCTCCTGACTTGGGAGGGTTTCCTGGCCTTTCTCCTTGGCATAAGGAATTGGAGGAGACAAATCAGTCAGGGCTCCTCCTAAAGGAATGGGGAACACTTGGTGATACGGGAGCTGATCTCTTTTGTTCTTGGCTGACAAATTTCAGCTTCTTCAAGATGCTCAGTGGTAATGGGCAGGTCAGTGATGACATTGGCAGAACTAGCTGTTCAAGTGTCTTCTAGTTCAGGTTAGCTAATGGACAGGAAGCAAACACACAGACTTAAAACCTAGGTAGTAAGAAGAAAGCTCTTTGAGATTTTTTTTTTCATAATTCAAAATTTCATTTTATTGGAAAATCCTGCAGTGGAGAGCATTTTTGTGTCAGATGGCATCTCCGTGCTGCACATGAGCTTTGCTGTTAGGGGAAGCTCCAGTTCTGGCCAATCTGCTGTACAGTTTTACTTCTCTCTCTTTTCCCTGCTCAGTCTGAGCCCACAGTTGGAACTGATCCTGTGTTTATCTGAAAAAGCTTTCCCATGTGGAACTGTGAACAGCCTGAAATAGTAGCAGTAACTTCTGCACCGTTTTGTGATGCTGACGTGTTTGGAGACACAGAAACAGCTTAAAGAAGTGAGGACAAAGGTAGCATAGTCAAAAAGCATTCAAAAATAGGCAATGCAGTCAAAGCTTATTAAAAAAGTTATCTAAACTAAAAATGAAAACAAATTAGGGTACATGAATATTTTTAGGAATAACATTTTGGCACGCAAACTTTTCCAAGTGCTTTCAGGGTCATATACTTGCTGTTCTTCCTTAGGTGGGAGTCCCATTGAAACTGGTGGGAGTTGTGCCTGAATAAAACTTTGGCCCATGATTTTCCCTAATATGACATTTTTTTCTTGAATGACCTCCTGGCAACCTTGTTCGTAAGTAATTTGTCATGTTTATTCTCTGAGTAAAAAGAGCCTTCCATCTGTTCTTAGTCTGTGCTCCCTTTAACTTCTATTTTTGCCTCCTTTTTTCTGTCATCTGTGTTACATTGGAAATAGAGTTTCTGAGCAACTTTATTTATCTCCATGTAAGCAGTTGTAGGCATTGAAATACATCTCCTGGTGGTCTTTTCTTTAGGCCTAGACAACCACAGGCATCAGAAAAGAAGGAAAAAAAAGACAAGGAAAAGAAAAGAAAAAAGAAAAGAAAAAAAGAGATAGGCAAGAGCTTCAAAATAATTATTTAAATTATTTAAGTTTTACTTCGATGCCCCTCTCTAGACTGCCTTGGCTTAACTCCTTGTGGTCTTCCAGCTTTCAGCTTTACAGACTTGTGTTTTCTGATCTGGTCTCTTACACCAGCTGTTCATTTTAGGTGAAGCACATGTGCATGGTCTCTGTGCTTTTTCCTGACTTGTGTCAGTACATACATAATTTCCTACATTCTCCAATGAAGTTGACAGTTGTTTTCGTAAAAAAGTGGAGCATTATTTTATAGGAAAAAAATGAAAAATAATTATTATGTCTTTCTGATATAAATTTTGGCTATTAATGCTGATTTCTCAGCATGCTGTGATAGAAAAACTCCTCTTCTTCCAAAGCACTATTGCAATGTGTGCTCCCATCTTGTGGAAATGAACATGTTCACATTGCTTCTATTCCCAAACTCTCTAGGTTTAAAGAAACTGCTGGACATGGCTTTCTTTTCCTGATTGAGAGAGTGCAGAAGAAGAAAGAAGGCTCATTCTCTGAATCCTTTGATCAGCAGAGTGAAACCTAAGATTGAGCAATGCCTCAGTATACTGATGGGTTAAATTTATCATTAATAAATATAAGATGATACACATGGGGGGTAGATCTAATGTGTGCAGGCATGACTAAGAGTCACAATTGTTAGTTCTAAAAAAAACAAGAACAAAAAAAACTCCAAAACTAACCCAAACCCCAGTGTGTCAGCAAAGGAACAAAGAGCAAGCAATGTCTGAGAACTTCTAAAAGCTAAATAAAAAGCAAAACAATAAACATCACTATTCCATTGCACAAACTACAGAAACCTGTTTTACATCCAACTTTTGAATTCTGTTTGCACTTTTGGCCTTTTCTCAGGAAGTAGACCTCACGCAGAATAATCAGAAGTGTGGAAGAGCTTGTCTGGAATTGCTTCCATAAAGGTCACAACCATGTAAAGCTGGGCTCTTCACTCTTGGGACATGAGGATGGAGGGAAGGATCTGTAACAGCACGTGTGGCACATAACTGGTGACAGATCCAGAAAGAGCAGGAGGAAGGGATTTTATTGTACACTATATAGCTGAAACATGACGCTCAATCTCACGGGGTGTTATGGGTGCCAATAAGTTACAGATATACAAAATGTTATTTAATAAAATGAATGGAATGTAAACACCATTATGGCTATTAAAAAGTGTGACCTCATCTTAGGAGGGCCCCAGAGCTGGGCTGAGGTCCTGAGGGAGCATGAATACATGCCTGCCTCTCACACTCTCCCCTCAGCTGCTGCAGCTCTCTGTTCTTGAGAGACAAACTGCAGGGAGAGGTGAATTCTGATCTCCTCGGTGCAGCCACTGCATTTGCTTTGATGAAATCAGACTTACCACACAGCTCTTACTGCAACTGCTCCTATTCATTCAGATCCGACCTTTAATTTATTTGTAGCTCTCTATTAAAAAAAAAAACAAACAACAAACCACAGCCAAAGAGGAGCTTTGTTGGTTAGCATTTTTCAGTCATGGGGCTGTGACTGATGAGCGGGGAAGGATGTGACCTAGGAGGTCTGGAAATTCATCCCTCAGCCCTGCCCTGCTGTGTGGATGCCTGTTTTGCTTGTGTTTCATGGCCCATGCTAGCTCACTTTGTAGGCTGGGGTGGGTGATGAGTGCCTTGTGCAAGATCAGTGCCTGAGCAGCAGAGCCCTTGGCTGCACTGCAGTGTAGGGACCTTTCTTCATCCAGACAATGCTGATTTTTATTGGGTTTGTGGGTTCCTTTCAAAAGGGCACTGCCTGCATTTTTCTTTTGTAGCATCCCTCCTCTTTTGCTTGCTGCTGAATGCTTGCTGGGTTAATATTGTATTTTTTCCATTCCTTCTCAAACCAATACATGACCTCTGAAGTAGATGGCCCTGGGAAAAGACTTCATCCATGCTTTCTAGCAGGTTTTTTTGTTGTTGTTGTTTAAATAAATAGTTTTATTTTTGTTTAAAACAGATTATAACTGGCCTTGAGGGAAATGACTCTGCTTTAACAATTGTTTGATTTTAAGCATTTTGCTACTAAACTGGATTATTTTCATTTTAAGGTTTTCTCTATTCCTATTTTTAAAATAGTGCAATGTATTTGGAATACACATTGCAAACATGCAATTCTTAGATGCTGTTTTTTCAGGAAAATAAACTAATATTAGTTTTAAAATTGTTTTAGTAGGAGATCCATCAAACCCATTGTAGCAAATTGGTAACTGTTTTGGGCAGGTTTTATGCCACTGAATATACAGCTTGTTGATTTTTTAATTTTTCTAGTTCCTCAGTCAGAAATCATAGAAGCCTAAAATGATTTGTGTTCAAATGAACCTTAAAGATCTTCTAGTTCCTACCCCTAATAGGTGCCTATAGCACATGCCATGTACAAAATACTAATGATGTATGAGTCACAAGCAGGGGACCTGAGAGTTAATAACAGGTTATGGACTCTCCTGTTGTCAGGAGTGCAGCAAGGGGAGAATGCCCATTTTGTGCCCAAGGTAGGAGAGCAGTGGAAGTGGAGTTCTTGAGTCCAATGGAAAAGTTACTGAAGGCAAAAACTTCCAGTGTGACCTCTACTGTCAGCCCTAACAGGGATGTAGGGACCAACATCAAAATGGTTTAACTCTTTTAAACTCTTTTAACATTGTTTTAAATCTTAACAGAGATTTGCATGGGAGAAAATTTGCCTGATTGAGACCCATTGAAGAAAGACACTCTACCACTATTATCTCCTACTTCTTATTGTAATTGAGTTGGAATGGCTTGAATGGAGCTAGAGTTTAGCTGAAGGACAAGCCCTGACTTGCTGTCACAGGGATTTGGTAAGATGAGATCACAAGGAAGAGCTCAAGTGAGAAATTGTCTTTGGAAGTGTTAAGTAACAGGTTTTTGGATACAGAGGTACCACAAGAAAGGGGAAAAAAGGAACATTAAGGAAGATGTGGAAATAGATCACATAATATAATCACATTTTCTCATATGGTTATACTTCTTTGATATTTAATGTTGTGCTGAAAAGAACTTTGTAATAGACAAAAGGTGAACATTGAGCTCTCACTATTGAGCTTTCTGTCATAGACTAATTATTTCTTTTTTTTCCTCTGTCACTTTCTTGTATAGGTGGAAAATGTTAGGCTACTTGATCGTTTATCTTCAAGAAGAGCTGTGGTGGGAACCTTATATTTAACAGCTACCCATGTCATATTTGTGGAGAATGGTTCTGACACCCGCAAAGAAACCTGGGTATGAATTTTTATTATTTCAGTTAGCTGTAAGTGCATGGCACTTTACTGATGGTAATTTGAAAATGGCTTCCAAAACACTCTAAAAATAGTTAATTAGTTCATATGGATGCTTTTATGAGGCCATGTGAAGTTCCAGCCTAGTAATTTTCAAAAATTTTCAGTGGATTCTAGATATTATAGCATAGTAAGAGGAATAGAAGGGCCTTCACTGGATGAGTACCAGATGTGATTGACTGAGGAACAACTGCTGTAAACTGCACTGTTGCTCCTATCATCCAGGAAGAACTAAGGAGAAATGCCTTGAATGTGAACTACTTCCTTGGCTCTGTCAATTCTTGGCCTTCTCCCTTACTGCTAGTGTTGAATCAGTGATTTTGTTGATTTAATACTATAATTTTTTTTATAACATAGTATTTTGAATTAACTGTTTTGATTGATTGACAACATACATTGCATTTTCTTGTGGTTTCACCCCAGCCATTGACCAAGCCCCATGCAGCCACTCGCTCACTCCCCCAACCAGCAGAATCAGGGAGAGAAGCTGCAGGGTAAAAGGTGGAAAACTTGTGGGTTAAGATAAAGAGAGTTTAGTAGGGAAAGCAAAAGCCACACACACAGTGTGTGCCAAAGCAAAACAGGGAATGAATTCACTGCTTCCCATGGGCAGGCAGGTGTTCAGCCATTCCCAGGAGAACAGGGCTCCATCACACGTAACAGTGACTTGGAAAGGCAAATATCACCACTCCAAATGTGCCCTGCTTCCTGCTTCCTTCCCCTCTATGTGCTGAGCACGGTGCCATGTGTCTGGAATATCCCTTTGGTCAGCTGTGGTCACCTGTCCTGGCTGTGTCTCCTGCCAGCCCCATGCACTCTCAGTTTCCTTGCCAGCATTGCAGCAGGCCTTGGCTCTGTGTAAGCAATAACAAAGCCATGTCTTATTATCAGCCCTGTTCAGTGCAAATCCACAACACAGCTCCATGTCAGCCACTGTGAAGGAAATTAACTCTACCCCAGCCAAAACCAGCACACGTGTACACATATGGGTACAGCTATTGCTCCGTGTCATACATTGGAGAGTCTTTTATGTAGCTTAATTATGCACCCCTTGTCCAGTTTTGCACTAATTAGCACCTCCTTTGATCCCACTATTCCTGACCAGATTTTTATTGAAATGTTTAATCTCATTTGATGAAGTATTTAAAATTATATCAGTATTACCATCCTACCCATGAGGAGGCACAATATTTTAGCTTTATGTAACTGATGCTGGTTCATCTTTTCACTGTGCAAATAGGTGAAAAGAGCTTTGACAACCAGTAGCTTGCACTAAAGCAAACACAAAAAGCTTTGGATAAGGGGAGCAGGCTGATGTTTGAGGAGCTGAAACACTCCAGAAATGCCTCTTTGTCTGCAGGTGATGTATCAGGCTGCTTGAGCCTGAAGCTGGAGATAGGAACCAAACTACAAGAGGAGGAGTGTGAGGATTTTCTGAAACAGTAGTGGAAGCTGCTGTGCCTGCTCTGGCACATCATTATAAATAATTACTTTTCTTCTTAAAGATTTGACTAGCATAATTCTTTTCAATTCCCCTCAGGTTCTCCACAGTCAAATTTCTTCTATTGAGAAGCAAGCCACCACTGCCACTGGTTGCCCATTGCTGATCCGCTGCAAGAACTTCCAGGTCATCCATCTGGTGATCCCTCAGGAACGAGACTGCCATGACGTTTACATATCTCTGATACGTCTGGCTCGACCAGGTATGGGAAGAAAACAGCACAAAAATCAGTCTTCATCCTGAAGAGGGAGCATTCAATGGAAGAGATGTATCTGTACACCTTTGTACTTTGCAGATAAGAAAAGAAGGTTAAATAGAGATGTGTTATGAGAGAAATATTGATATAATAATTTGTGGATCAATGAAGAAAGCTCATTATAACAAGTAGTTCACTCCATAAAGTATGACATGAACCTCTATTTAAAATAATACCCTAGGGCATCATGGGCCATAAAATATATTATAATGCTATTTTGTGTGCAACTCTTTTGCTGGATGACTTGTGTAAATGTAAATTTAGGAGAATATTCTAAATTCAGGTAACTTTTATATCTCTGTTGTAACAAAAACTTTACAGTATATTTAGTGGTCCTGTCAAGATTTTCATTTTGACTTTTTGTGCTGTGCAGAAATTCCTTAAAATCAGTGAGAGGTTTAGCAGCAAGTAGTTGTTTTATTTCACTGGGCTGCCTGTGTTTTGGCCTATTATTATCTACATTTTGAATATGCCCTGTGTTTTTCTGAATTCAGTTCAAGATCCTTTTGAAACCTTTCTCCTTTTGAATGAAAAACCAAATGTTGCATCAAAGCCCAGCATTTGATTGCCTACATTATAGCTCCTCTCTGCACTGTGCTCTCCCAAAACCCAACTGACAAAGATTCTGGATTGTTTATTTTAAACAATTTAAATTTAAAGTAATGAATTTATGACTTTAGAAATAGAACAACTTTTGTTCTTTATTATTATTTTAACAGTATGCAAAGAGATTATCTGTTGTAGTCTTTACAAAGCTGACAACAACTGGATTTTTTTTTTTTTTTTTTTTTTTTTTTTTTTTTTTTTTGGTTAGGAGAGTTCCAATTTTATCTACTTCTAGAGGGGGCAAAAATTACACAGTCCACCAGCACAGCTACTGAACTTTATACAGTACTAGTAATAGCAGTAGTACTATATAACTGTAGCAGAAGTAACATGGTAAGCTAGGTGATGCAGGATGAAAGTAATCAGAGAATTTAAAACAACTAGAAAAATTCAATCAGTAGTTCTTCTGATGAAAATCTGGATTCACTCCATGCATTTCAGCTGCAAGAACATGTTAATGTATGCTGGAAGGCATGTGATTCTGTAATCCTCTTTCTTGGAGGCAGGAGGAGGTGTGCGTGCTGCTATGCACCACAATGATGAAAGGAAGAGTAGCTGAGGACTCTGAATACAAGTTCAGTGCCTGACTGCAGTGGACAAGAAGGTCTGAGTAAAGAAGATGCAGTAACAGCACTGTAGAATTAGCTTTTTGCATAGTTTAGTTGTACAGTATTTTTCCTTCTCCAGCAAACTCTCTGATCACGATTTGAGACAGGATAAAATCTTGTCTACCTACTCAAAATTAGAAGGCTCTGACTCAAGCTGAGTCATTGTACCTGAAAGTGTCATTTTGTCAGGGCATGAAGCTGTACTTTCTTTAGGTAATACGGTTACTCAGCATTAGAAGGCATGCTTTACTCCATGAGCAGATAATTTGACATATTCAGGCTCTATTTTCCATTCTCTGTGTGTTCTTTTCATTCATTCCTTAGAGAAGCTCATGTTGTATACTGGTTTAATGTGTTCTATGCTATCTGATGTCCTACTTACATTAAAGGTGAAAGTTACCCTTAATTTTATTTTTGCTAGAATTTTAATAAGGTCAAGCTGACAGCTGAATTTGGCCTTTCTGCTTAATTAAACCATTTTGTAAAACAAGCTGACTGTAAGATACTACAAGTTTAATAGCAGTATTGCAGATGTTTATGGCAAAATTACTGAAAGATTGGGAAAGGTCCTATAAGTACTGGCAAAGATATGGTAACTGACCTTTAAGGCATTGACTACTAATACTTAAACATTTGTGTTACTACATGCAGATACTGTCATGTGATAATAGTTATAACGTTGAGGCAGACTTCAGTCATAAATAACCTGGATGCATAGGTAGATTTTTAAAGGCTTTCCTTGTGCCTGTGAACAGCAGGTCCATTGGAAAGAAAATCCAGATGCTTCTGACAACAAAGCAGTGAAGACATGGGCTCAGATTGCTACCAAAAGCTCATCTTGGATTTATGGATTGTGTTAAAACTTTAGGTTAACATATAAGAAATAAACCAGTCTTCCTAATCTGTGCCATGCCAGAAGTTTGAAATTACAGAATACAGAAGGAGTTTAAACTGCAGGAGAACATGGAAATCATTCTTTTTTTTTCTCCCTACTCAAGACTTTGTTGATTTTCAGTATGTTCCTGGCAGAGTTAACATGTTTTCTTTCTTTCTGTTCATACTTTTGTGTGTTTATGTATACAATAAACTGGCCACTGGCTGCCAGGATTAAGGCACTCATTAAATGCAGATGTACTCCGAAAAAAAGTTTAAAAACTCCAGAATCACCAAATATTTATATATGGTACATGGTTGAGGGGGACAGGTAGCATAGCTACTTAAACAACTTCCTGGTCATGATAAAATGTTTGCTGTAGCACCTGCTTCTTTTATGCTATTACATCGTGTATCTCGAATGCATTTGCTAGAAATTCAAGGACAGAATTTTGCTGTCCACAAAACTATGATTTCATTAGATCTATTGGAAACCTTCCTAATTAGAGACAAAGACTACTAAGGGTTTTTTTCGTTTTTGGTAGAATGTGCTGCAAAGTCCATTGCTCATATCTTTTTTATTTACCCCAGGGTAGATGTTACATTTAAAAAGGCACTTCTTAACTGCCTCTAGATAGCAAATTCTTTTGAAGAACAAGTGCTTACTCTGGCACTGACTTTAGTTTTCTTTGGATGAAAGCATATTGCTGACCTTTTGTCTTTGTGCTGGGGAAGGTTTTCACAAATTTACTGAAGACTAGCAGAGCAGTATATTTTAAGTAGCTCTTCTATTAAGGCACATGCATTGCAACATATACAAATAACAAAAGAGCATGTACTTTCAAAGTTTTCTTGACAGTAGATATAAACCAGGATATGTGCTTTTGTAAAGCAAAGTGTACTCTTTGAAAGGAAGCTGCATCAAGGTCAATGCCAAGTTCTGGTTTTGAAGTGTGATTTCAGGACGAGAAATCTGAAGTCATTTACCCTTTCTGTTTCTTTGCTTATTTTTTTCCCAGTGAAATATGAAGAGCTGTATTGCTTCTCCTTCAATCCAAAATTAGATAAAGAAGAACGAGAACAGGGCTGGAAGCTTGTGGACCTCAACGAAGAATATAATCGGATGGGCGTTCCAAACAACTACTGGCAGATTAGTGATGTAAACAGAGACTATGGAGTGAGTTGTTGTGATTTTTCTGTTACAGGGGCTGTCTGTACAATAAATCAGCAGCCTGACTGAGGACCACCATAGTGCTTAGTGGCAGGATCTCTTTGTGCTCAATGCTGTACACAACACACATGTAGTGAGGTACAGTTACTCTACTACTTCACATAAAATGGCACACAGAAAGTGAGAGAAAGGATGGGTCTCCATTAACAGATGTGGAAATTAGGCACAGAAAATAAGTCCACTGTGTTTTAAATGTTAGTGTTTAGCTGCCTGGGAAGAAATTTAAGTCATAAGGTTATGTGTGTGAATACATGTTTCCCTGATATGTAGGGCTATATAAAATTACTACATAGTCATTTTAAGAAAAAAAAAAGTTTGTTTCTGATAGTGTGCTTGGCAATATTTTTTCCTCACTGACTGTTCCCACACTCCTTTGGAAGCATCTGTGATTGACTGTCAGTGTTTTTCACTGACATCTTATAGGTCATATATCTTCCTAGCTGCCTGCTGTCCTATACAGGACCTCATTCGGTCTTGTAGAATTGAAGACCTTAGAATGTTAATTAATTGTGACAAATAATAACCAAGACATTTTTGAAGAAAGTTTGTCCATGCACTCCATTGGTTTTGTTGCTGGAACATATCCATGTTAAAGAAGGACTGTGACATTCTCTGAGTAGACTGAATGTGCTGTCAGGGTCTGTTTTCTTTTTGTTAAAATGAGTGGGGAAAATTATATGACCTCTTTTAAGATAAAGTGTAGAAAAGATGTCATCATGAATAAGATCCAGTTCACCACAGCAACAACTGTAACCACAAGCCCTTCCTTTCCTTTCTCCTTCATTACATATCTCTTGACTTAGAAAATAATTTCTTCCTGGCCATCCTTTGTGCTTTAGCATCTCAGAAAGTCAAAGGGAGATAATGAATATACTTTTGACCTCAGTCAGAATGGTACAGACAATATCAGGAAAAGGAGGTAAAAACAGGGTTCCATCTGTGGTCTCACTTGTCTTCAGAGGGACTTTGGGGGTTTTTTTGGAGGCTCATCGGGTTCTTCTGAGAAGTGGTAGGCATTGTCAGGGCTGCTTGCCTTTTGGTAACCTCATCTCATGTGGCTTAATTTCTTGTCTCCATGTCCCTAAAGTTGTCCTTTTTATTTTTATTTTTATTATAAAATTTTCTGAAAAATTTGGCTCTCTTGTCTCCTCCCATTATTGTCCCCTCCCAGAAGAATGTTTGAGAGCTTCACCCACTCCTATCCTTACTCCCAAATTCTGCTACAGAGGATACTGTGGTTGTAAATACAACCTTAACAATAACAATAAATTTTTTCTGGGGTGAATGTGTGTTAAACCTGTCTCTTCTCAACAAGATATGAACTAACATTTGGAAATACAGCCCTTCAACCCTTTTGCTTTAGTTTTTCCATCTGTAAGTTTGGATGAATACATTCCAGCTCCAAAATAATGTTTTGAGCAATGTCAGTGATATGTATACAATAATAATAGGCTATTCCCTGAGGTTTGAGTTCCTTAGGATTTTGTTTTGCAGTGGAAATGGCTAATGCTACTTGTGCTTTGTAGACCAAACAAACAGAGTTTCCTTTCACAGGTCTGTGACTCCTATCCCACAGAAGTCTATGTACCAAAGTCTGCAACTGCACACATCATAGTGGGGAGCTCTAAATTTCGCAGCCGAAGGCGTTTCCCAGCTCTTTCCTACTACTGCAAGGGCAACAATGTAAGTGTGAATTTGTAACCTCAAAGTGTTTGCTTATTTTGGCCTTGGTCTCATAATTCTTCTAGTAAGGTTTTGCAAGACAAAAGAGGTGTTTATTTAATTTTTTAAAATTATTAGTGTAGGCTGGTTAGTGTGTTTAGTTAATTAATAGACATTTAATGCAGACATTTAAACCCAGTTTCATCATCCAGCTAACACAAAAAATGTGATCCTTGTATCCCCTCCTACTGGGAGAAGAAGCAATTTTGGATCTGGTAGCTTGAGAGCAAGTTGAAGAGGTCAAAAACTATACTTGCATCAGTTAGAGAATCAGGAGCAGCTTTTCAAGAAAAGACCTGTGAAGAGACACAGAAAGGATGGATATAAGAGCTACTGAATTTTGGCTGAGCAGTATGTTGTGGTTTTGCTGAAGAGACTCTCCTTGTCTGCAAGATTGAGGAGTTCCACCTTCCCCTCTCCATAGCAAACATTCTCAGGGCTGAGCAAGGAACTGCTTCACTTGTCTGTAACCATTTGGGAAAAAACCTTGTACCTAGACTATTTGTATTTCTGGTTTTGGCAGCTGAGGTAAGCAAGGAGACCCTTGGACTGAAGGATCCCCCAAACTGGGTGTTTTTACATTTGTGTTCCAGCCCCTTAGGGACTGCCTGAGCTCAGCTGTCATTACCAGTTAGGAGAATGGTGTCCCCTTTGTACTCTCAAAGGATCTGTGTGACTCCTGCTTCAGTCCAGAGTGGCACTGAGAGGCCTTCCCTCTTGGTCAGGACCTTCCAAGAGACAGAACTAGTCTGAGCTTACAGGGCTTCTGTAGCATTTGCCACACAGAATGGGACATATTTCTGCAGAATGTCACGAATCATAAGCTACAATCTCCATGGAAATCTTGCCTTTACAGCAGCCCTTATCACAGATTTACACTTCAGAAGAAAGGAATGAGACATTATTTTTACTCCTTTACCCTGCATTTCATCAGAGCATTGCTTCCATAAAGATGAAGTGGAGAACAGGAAGATTTAAACAGTAATTACAATCTCTGCATAAATTAAATATTGTTTTTAACATTTCTTTAAGGTCAAATTTTTCAGAGTTAATCAGTTTGCATGTTTAACTATGTAAAAATATAGATATATAGGATTCAAAACACTTGGACAGTTCCAAATCTCAGTGAAAGAAAAGGTTTCAGGATCAGGTAGATTACAATATGCAGTAATTCAGTTTAGATGAGTTTCATGTTTTAGCCCTAATGTTTTCCCTGCTGTGGCTAAAGTTCAGGTTAATGTTAAAAATACCAGGATCTGAAGTATTGTGTTTACTCATGGGTCCTTTATAGTTTAAAGAGCTAGGAAAAACAGTGTTGGGGGAAATACCCCCTTGTGAATTTAGAGGTTGTTGTATGCAGGGTCACCATTTATGGTGGATGACCAGCACTTATGGCAGAGGGACAGTGGAGCCACAAGCAGCACCCAGGAAGGCTGCAAGCATCTGCTCCTTCAGAGAGCTGAAAACTTCTCCTCTACCCGTCAATGCAGCCCCTTATATATTTAATCTCACATGTATTTCACCTGTGTGCCTTCCTGTGCTTGGTCAGCACTTGGCTCATTGCCTTCAGTACCAGGCACCTGTCCCACAGCTGCAGCCCATCAGGGAGGAGGCTCCACCACAGCCCCACTCCCAATTACCACAAGCTGTGCCTACAACAGGAGGTTGCCATAAGTTGCCAGTAAATAGAGTAATGGGCAGGAAAGGGGTAAGATTTAACAGCAGTTTGGGAAGAGCCTGCTGCATATGGAAGAGACAGGTACCACTCATTCAGTCTTTCATGGGCAGAACTTTCACACAGCTCCTTTGTCCTGACAAATCCAGTGGTGATGTGATACCTCTGCGTCTTACATGGTCTGTGTGAATATGATAAGATCAAAGTCTGGAACTGTCTGTTCAGCTTATGCAATAGCATGTAATAAATCACTGGAATATGTGCTGATCAGAAGACTAAGCTCTAAATAACAAGAACCTGTTTCCAAAACCATTAATAAAGTATGAACAGTGTCTCACACAATTCTGGGTTTCTCTCTTCAATACCCATACTTTACTGATAACTACTGATAGTTCAAAGATGTGACTGAAAAAAGCTTGTCCTTTCTCACAGCCATAAATAATCTGTAGGACAGCTTGCACAGGTTGTGACCTTCAGTAGGCAGATTCCCTTCATGCTGGTGTTCAGTGCTTAGAAAGTGCTAAGGGGATATATTATCCCCTTGCCTTCTATAAATCTAGCTGTCCTCTGCCTAGCAAAAATAAAAATCTCTCTGCTCACCCATTTCACATTTTGTTTCTTCTTTCCTGATTTCATCTGGAAAGAAGGTGATCTCGATGGGTCAGTGGAGAAACTCCCTTGCCTCCTTCAATAGCCCTGCTCAATACAAGTACTCTAGGCTGCCTGACCCACTTCTTATGCAGTGATCTCTTTTTCCAAAGGCAATGCTAAAAATACCCTATCATTGGTAGTCTGGTTGCATGTAATACATTTTGTTTCCTGCACTCATGCTGTCAGGCTGTTTAGTAAAGCAGGCACTGGTGTAGATTGGGTGTAATCAGTCTGGTACCTGCCTAGTGTGAGTACAAAAGGACCTACTCTTTATGTTCTCATGATTTCAAGGCTGTACTCATCCTCAAGATATCACCTTTCAGGAACTATTCCACATTAGGGAAATACAATACTTAAAATAGCTCTAAAATTTGGATTTAAGGCTAGACTCGGGCCAATGGGGTTGTATTGTTTTAATGCTTCATTGCCTTTTAAAAAATAATGTATTTATTAACAGGTAATTAAAAACAAAGCATTTATTAATATGTGATTAATTTTAGCATTCTGCCTTTCTCATGTAATTGTACATCTATGCAAATATCTAATTATCTGGTTTTGTAAATCTTTCTGGATGCTAAATTAGTTCTACTTTGTAATTATGTTATGTATTTTAGTCTTTTGTCTGCTTTTCTGCAGGCCTCCATATGTAGAAGCAGCCAGCCTCTATCTGGCTTTAGTGCTCGATGCCTTGAGGATGAACAGATGCTCCAGGCCATTAGAAAAGCCAATCCAGGAAGTGATTTCATATATGTTGTTGACACTCGACCCAAAGTAAGTACATTAAACTTCTTGCACGTAGCAATTCTGAGTCTGGGTTGAATACATGCAAATTTATTATTAAGCCACTGTCATTCCTCTATGTAATCACAGAAGAAGCTAATGTAGACTTACTGTTTATGACTAAAACACATAAGTTCTGTAATATTTATAACAAGACTTGACTTGGTTATCTTTCAGATTAAAGAAAATGCCAGGAAATGTTGCAAGTGAGATCTTCTACCTTTAGAGGCTGTATCCTCATATTCACTGAGATTAATCAAGGACATGCACAATTTAGATAGCTTCACAACTACTTTAAGAGCAACAGATGGAATTTTGGTAGATGATGTGGAAAACTTGTTAGTAAATATTGTGGCAGCTGCAAAGTTTGGCAACTGACAGTATTTAAAATAAATGAGTGTCAGAAAGCCTTGTGAATTTAACCTTATATTTACTTACTTTCAAAGAGTGCTATTTCAGATTGCCCTTTAAGAAAGGATATTTATGATAAAATTGCTCTGCTGCAGGAACAGTTAATGGTATTTTTGTGCTGAGTACTAGGTTAGTTAGAAGATAGATGTTTTTCATTTAGGGTTTCAGGGGTTTGTGGTGGCTGAGACTGAGGTGTACAGATCTTTCTTCTTGAAGCCATAGGCTACTGCAGAGAGAGACAGCCTCATTTTATTTCTACAAGAACACTGATGTCAACTTCAAAAGAGAAAGATTGGGATTCAGCAGATAATTTAATCTTTGTAGCAAGTCACACAGAGGACTCTGTCCTTAACTGACATTCTGTTCACAGGCTGTATCTTTTTTTTATTGTCCATTGGTAGTCAAAACATCAGCAGACTGCTGGTTGATAGACAAAAATGGAGTTTTTTGTTTGTGCTCTTTCCTGAATTGCATACTACAAGTTAAAAGAAATTTTGCCCAAGATTTGTATAAATCAAAAATGTTGGAATTTTGCCCAGGTTCCTATCCAGAGTGTGGTTCCTTCTGTTGTGTCATGAAATTCATGCAATGTTTCAATTCCTAATGGTGGTCCACAAATGCAACTTTTTAGCTCTTTCCATTGAAAGTTAAGATATCAGGTTTGGTCCTTGGAAACCTGTTTCGACATATGATGTAAAAAAGCTGGGGTTCTTCATCTTGGTTGGAGGGAAGATGGCATCAGATAATCAATCCCCAGTTGTGTGTATTGGCTCCAAATTAAAACTGAATATTGGGAGTATGTGTGTTTGGGGTGGAAGACGTCAGAAAAGGAGACAATCTTGTATATCCCATGATGCCATTAGCTAAGCACTAAAATATATTATTGTGAGTTTAAAATATATTATTTTGACCACAGAAGCAGTGAATCAATAGTACTGCCTGCACTATTGGGATATAAGCTGGAGACAGACTTATCTGCACAGCCTCTTGTCCCCTAGGCAATGCCTAAGAGAGACTTTTTTTTTTACTTTTTCATGAGCATTGGCTCTCACTGAAATGAAGATGAGTTACTTTTTGTCCAATTGATGCCTCATGAAGTCTATATCCTTTATTATTTATTTCTTAATCTTTCCTGAGCAGAAGCTGTTAGTTGTGCTTGGAGGCATGGAGGTTCTGCCACTTGAGCTGCTTTGTCCCTCTCAGAGCCATCATTTTTCTTGGGAAGCTTGAAGGTCCCCCAGCACTACAGCATGAATTTCACAGAAAAGCATGGACTTTATGGAAAAAGACAATTTCTTTCCACTGCACAGTGAGATTTTGCTATACAAAATTTAGAAAAAAAGTAGATGGGTACTTAATAAAAGAATAATCTAGTTTAAAAGACTTATAAAAGAAAAAGTTAAAGTACTTAATTAATTTTTATCAGCTTTAGTTTTCAGCCCAAAGATCAAAATTTGGCATAAGGAGCTTGGCAGATAGTTTTCCTTCCCACTCAAGGGTTCCAAAACGGGGGGAAAATAAACATTAACCACACCCTTAATTTTATGCTTGAGAAAACTGAACTAAAGAAGTATTTAGTTACTTTCCCATGCCAGGAAGTAAGTAACAGATTCTAAGACAAAGCTTCAGCTTCCAGCTGAAAGTATTTTTGCTGAAGCACAGCAACTCCTTTGATGGGGGTGCACTGCAGATGAAAATAGTTGTGGTAACGTTGTCAGTTCAAATATTTTGTAGTCTTACATAACAGGAGCCAAATTACTATAAAATCAGGAAAAACTACTCCAGCTGTCTCTTCACATTAGAAGCTTCAGCGAAGTAAGCTGTATCAGCTTTTGGAAGCTTTGAGCAGTAAAATACAGTAAGTTGGGCAAACTACAGTGTGCAAATGCTATGAACCAGTGGCATGGCAGATGAGACACTGCCACCTCCTGGGTACATTCTGATAGTAAACATAATGCTGATCCAATATTAAATCAAAACTTTAAAATTAAAAAATTTAAATTTTAAATTAAATTAAAATTAAATTTTAAATTTAAAATTAAAACTTTAAAATTAAAACCTTTATGTTCTTGCAGAGGAATCCTGCCTACGTTGTGCAGGTTTTGTGTTTAACCTCACTATTGAAGTTTCACTCAAAGTGTGTGAAATCGGGATATCAGAGGCTCAGCAAAGCAGCGCCCTGCAATAGGCTGTAAACAGATCCCTGATTCATAGCCCCTTGTGCTGACACTGTGACAAATGCTTCCTATTTGTGACTGACTTAAACCACTCTGATTTACTGCTGTAGACCACAAGGTTTGTTTTGAAAAGATTCTGCTATGATTTTCATCCAATTTTCCCTATGTTTTTCAGCTCAATGCAATGGCAAACAGAGCAGCAGGGAAGGGATATGAAAATGAAGACAACTACTCCAACATCAAGTTTCAATTCATAGGCATTGAGAACATCCATGTTATGAGAAATAGTCTGCAGAAAATGCTTGAAGGTAATATTTCTCTTAATTGGAAACTAGAGGAAAAGAATTGATCCTTCTGTCAAAGAAATCAGAATAACTGCTCTGAAATCAGCAGCAGTGAAAAAGAGTATGGAAAGTCATCTTTCTCTATTGCAGTTGCATGCAGCTGCCTGCTGGCTAATGGGACTTGTGCAATGGAGCATCATGGCAAATACTGGTTGTGATTTCTTAATTGTGAAAACATCTTGTTTCCTGGCTGAAATTCAGATATCATTTAATGATAAAATTAATTTTAATTCTGTACACCTTACTGCTACTATGTCTTTTTTTGAAATTTACCTTTTAATGGTGAAATGAAAAAAAAAACCCTTATTTCTGACTTCAAAGCTAGTGGAAAATACTGATTGATTTTTTTTTAAAGCTCAGAAAAACGATGGTGTGATTTTCATATAAGGTAGTCATACATTTTAGACTGTGAATTTTAACAGAAACTTATTCATGCTCTGCACAGAACATATCACATCAGATCTAAGTAATTAAAAAATAGAAGCTTACAGTCAATGGGTGTAACAATTCATCACCTTCAATATCCCATGGAAATTAATACCAATTACCTTATAAATACTTAGCAGTATATAAACTAGTGAAGCTGTTCTGCCATTTCATATTTGCAGTATATAACTGTTTAGAGGTCATCTGGGAAAAGAGCAAGGATAAATGAGCCATCCTTGACCCTCAATGGCTTGTTGATTTTTAACAAGGAAATAGTGCTCACTCCACCATGTCTCTGTATTTACTTCATCATCAACAACTTCCATCACCTCACAGATCAGTTTCATGCATCTTATTCTTGACTTGATGCTCTGCCCATGCTCTTTTACTCCTCATCTGTCTCCCACTGAGTGCATGCAAATGTAAATTTAAAATCTATGAAGGGCTTAAATTTTCCATTTTAGGGAAGCTATGCTCTATTTTCAAATTAGAGCATTTTATAGAAACCATTAAAATGTGATGCAGGTAAAGCATCTCTTCATGAGAGTTTTCTTGGCCTAAGAGTCTCTGGTGGGAAAACAGGAAGATTTTTTGTTCACTAGGAAATCTCATTTGGCTAGGAGAGAGGCGGGGTGAGTAAACAGGCCCCTTTATTTGTTCAACTCAAATCAATTATCAAAGTTAAAATAGTAAACAACCAGTCTGGCTGCATGGGCTGTGCTGTGTATAATTTTTGAGCCAAAAGTTCATGAGACTGGCTCATGGCCCAAACTTGCA
Organism: Dicaeum eximium; assembly: GCA_013396995.1. Lineage (NCBI taxonomy): Eukaryota > Metazoa > Chordata > Aves > Passeriformes > Dicaeidae > Dicaeum > Dicaeum eximium. The sequence continues at coordinate 92,523 of VWZP01002215.1, read as the reverse complement.
TGTAACAAGGTAATTTCTAATGTATTTAACACTTCAGGCTGCTTGGAGAGCACAAATTCTTAGCATCTATTTTCAAATAAGCCACATGGTTAAAACATCTGCATTTTTACTGGGTTTTCTATTTGCTGTGCTGAAATCTCTCATGTAGCAACTTGACTGATAAGATTTGAAATCAGAGAAGTTACGGACTTTTTAAAAGAAAAATCTTATGACTTTCAGTGTACGAGGGCTTTCCTTATGTAAGATGCTATGTAGTTTTTATCTTTTTCCATTTGTATGTGTCTCTTAATGTTTTTCTGGTGACCTTTTACCTGACTGGAACATACAAAGAGACCTAGAACCAAAAAAGCTGTCAAGGATGATGATAACACACATTTAATATGTCTTTAAATTTTTATCAATTAATACCTTGATAATATATCAATAATTATCAATACCAATAGAAAAATACATAAATAATTAAAAGAATACAGAAACAAGATAGCAACATCACTGTACCTATGTGAATCTTAAGTAAAACATCACACTATTCTTTACAGAATGGGTCTGCTGCTCATGATCTATTGTAAAGCTTTATAAGGTGCATAAAAACCTTTGAAAAGACAAAACTGATTATAGTTTAATGTGAGCTGTTGCTTGGAAGTATACAGCATGAAAAGAGGACATCAAGAGATAGTTGGCCAGATGTGTTGCTGAAATGCAAGGCTAGTTTCATTCAATTTACTGGTGCTAAGCAGAAGTGAAGAGTGAAGGATCTTCACATGCCAGACTGCAGATTATTTTCAATATACAATTTTAAATAACTTCCAATGCTAAGAAAATTTGAAAAAAATATATTATTCAGTTTTCCATTAGAAAATGCACTTATATTAGGAATGTATTCATTTCAATTACTTTTTTGGGGGAAAAGCTGAGGAAATAAATTTATACTTATAAAAATATGAATTTTTTATTTGAGTAGGTAAAATACTGGTTTCAGCTTTGTGATTTTACTGACTTTATTTCAAGCCAATTTATGTTATTTTAGCATATATTTACCCTGGTATAATGTTGATTTTTGGCTAATTATAGCAGCATTATAAAATTATTAAATTTTTAGAATAAAATTTTTTTAGAATATGCAAAAAATGTTGAGATTTGACTGTAATGTGGAAGTGAAATGCATTTCAACATGATGGAATTTCCTTTCAGAAAAAAAATTGTCTCTGCTGCATTTAGTATAGAATGGTTTTTTATTTTTCTCCATTTATAGATGGGTCTATGTGAAGAACCTTGAGATAATTTTGATCCTGTGTGCAAACTTCCTTGAAATAATTTTTAACATTGGAAGTACATTACACAGGGACTTTTCTTGATAAAGATCCAAGGTCTGCCTGAGGCTGCTGTTTGGCATTTGGGGTGGGGTGGGCTGTGCTGCCCATCCAGGGGCCAGCTGGGACCTGACACCTGTGTGTTGTGCACTGAGGTGATGGCCCCACATGCTCCCTGTCTGTATTTAAACAGCAAACATGAGCTTCTCCTCCCCTCGTACCAGGAGCAGCACTTGCTGCTGTAGGAGCAGCCCTCTGGTCCTTGGACTTGTGTGACAGACCAGCCAGGAAGAAAACCAGTGGTTTTGGCCCACAGTAGCTGTTCCTTCCCCTACTTATGGCTGTCCTGCCAGAAAAGGGGAAACTGGTCCAGCACACCCCTCTGGTACTTTTGCTGGAGGAAGAGGCAGTTTCCAGCATGTGCCCTGTTTCTTCCTCTCATTCTGAGACTTAGGGGTATTGGTGGAATTCTCAGAGCTCTGCCCCTTGGCTCTCGATTTTCCTGTGCATACACTGTGCATGAAGCAGGCCATATTTCCCAAAGATTTTGGTGCCTTTTCTGCTGAGATGGAAATGCCTTTTCCCTTTAGGGTAAGCCCCATAATTGAATTCATAATTGAACTCAGTATTAAGGTCTAGATCGGTTGCCAAAGTCATGTGAAACATACAGTCTATGCATTTAGGACAGTGTGAACTTTGCTCACTGAGCAAATAATTGTAAATATTGACTCCAGTTTGGGAGTGGAAATGAGCAAAGCACTGTTTCAGCCTTACCTTGGGCTTTTGTAAACAGACACAGCAGCTTCAGCCAGTACTCAGCCACTAAGTGGTCACGCTTCCATCTGCACAGGAAGATTAATCATGTGAAAAGCTGTTTGCTTTCAGTGCTGCTTCTCTGCATCTTTATAAATATCCTCCAAAAATTACTTTTAAAATAACCATCTGGAAGGGGGCCTTACATATAAACATTGCAAGACTTTGTATGGACACATTAGGCCATTTTGCTTCTGAACTAAATGGAGTTAGGACAGTCAGATAATTCAGATATGGTATAAACTCTGTCTTTGGCTTGTAAAATTAAATTTCAATTACACTGAAGGAAAATGAAGCTATGCCAGGGGCCATAATGGCCATAAATAACTCAGTCTTTTAAGATTTCCAGACCATGAGAGACTTACTAAGACAGTAGTAATTGACAGAGCATACATTAACTCAATAAAAGCCATGATGTTTTTCACTGTACTCTGAAAATTAATTTCACTGGCTAATATAATTTTTCTTTAAAAGATAGTATAACTCTACATGGATCAAAATAAAGATGTAGTCTATTTATGGGGTGAATGTAGCATCTTACTGCTGAAAATAGATTGAACCAAATTTCATTGAGTATTTGTTCTGTGGTATTAAGGCACCTTATTTAGATTCTGATTGCTTTTTTCTTCTGATGCCACAAACTCTTTATTATTAAAAAATAGATACTTGGATACAGCAGAATAGAAACTTAGAGTAAAAACTGAGCGATTTTTTTTTTCTTCAGACGTGGCATAGAGTTTGGAAGATTTTCAGGAAAATATTTTCCTTGATGGATTGTCTTGTCCTCACCATCAGAATCCATTTTGACTCCAAGAGAAGCTTGAATAAGGTTTAGCTCAGGGATGGAGAACTGTGGAGTGGACCACTTTAACTCAACCACCATCATCTGTGGTGATGGTGGGAGTAGGAGGCAGGGGCACCATTTAGGTGTCTGCCTGTCCAACAGCAGAAATCAAATGCTTTCTGTTTCCAAGCCTTCATCATTAAATATATGAACTTCTCCCAGGGGTTTGAAAGCTTCACTCCCAACACATCTTGGAAAACACATGCTTCACAGCAGGATGGATTTGGATTTGTTTGCAATAGGCTTTATGACAGCTTCTCTTTTTAAAATAAATCAACATATCAGGTGAAATTTTACCCAGCCACATTTCTTAAATATATGTGTTTCTCAAAGGTTAAATTTGACAGTGATGTAGTCCTTCTTTTCAAAAGATGCATGTTTTACACAGTGGATATCTGAAGAAGAGAGAACTCCAAGGCTGAAGAGTCAATGAAGCTTAAGGGACTCTACTATACATTTAAAATGTATCTTATTTTGCAGTTTGTGAGCTGAAATCACCTTCAATGAGCGACTTTCTGTGGGGCCTAGAAAATTCTGGCTGGCTGAAGCACATCAAAGCCATTATGGATGCTGGCATTTTTATTGCAAAGGTAAAGTGTGTAAAATGAGAACGGAACTTGGAGTAACCAGGTACAGAAAATGAGGCCCAAAATCTCTGCTTGTGGGTAACTCCTGTTATCTCTTCAGTGATATTATACCTGAAAAAAGCCCATCTTCCTATGCTTTGTATAGGAGAGATGTATGAGGAGAGATGATTCTTAGGTACTGTTGTGTTGATGTTTTTCTAAAATAGTAAACAAAAGCTTGTGTTCTTTTGTACTGAAGCCTCTACTAGCCTGTGGCTTGTTATGTCAGACATTTGAATGTCCTTACTTTACTCCCCATCAGTGATTGTTACTGTTTCTTTCCCTATTTGCCCTGCCTCCTGCCCTGGTTTGTGGACATTTTCTTTGTGGAAGGGGTAGTTGTAATGTATACATATAGCTATATATGTATAATGCTAATACATTATATTATATACTATATATAGCTGCTGTGTTATCCCCTCTGAGTTATCAGGCAACCAACCAAATTCACCTCTTGAACAAACTCCTGTGTATTACCATGGGCAAACTCTCTAGAAGCTTCTACTTTTATATACTTGAGAACTCTTCCAGAAAACAGTTTTGGCTTTAATAAGAAATTATTTCCCCTACTCCCCCACAAAGTAATGTAGACATTTGTCATCCGCCAGCAGTAGCTTTAATATTGTTACCCCCTACCTTGTGCTCTGCCTTTTACTGCTTCAATTCTTATTTCTGAGATTACAATTTCTTATTGGCAATTTTATTCACATGACCTACTGCACACAACTATACAGCTAAAACTTCATGGGTTTCCCTCCTCACTAACTGCTCCTTCTCAGTAGGCAACTGTAGTTTCTTACCTGAACAGCAGTTGTGCAATAAATGCACATATTTTTACTCCCAGCCCTACTACTTTTCATTAGCTCATAAAAATAAGGTCAATTACATTAGGTTTGCCAGTTTTTCCCTAGTGGCTAGTCTTATTATCCTTTGTGCATATGCTTGCTAGCCTAGTTCCTTCTCAGATGTGTTCTGACCTGCTACACTGACTCATTCTTATTTGTACAGTTCTCAGTTCTTGGTCTTCTGCCCACAGGGGTTCTATTTTTGTCTCTTTAGATAAACACAGATAATTTATTATTATTCCTCATTCCCTATTAAGCCCAAAATTAACCTATTTTTTTTTCTAACCTACTTTATTTTCTACTTCCTAAATTCAATTGTCTTTAGAAATGACAAAGGCCAAAACCCTTAGAATTAAAAAAAAACAACTGCCAACCCCCAAGTTCTAAAAATAATACAACACCAGACCCCGGAGAACTCAGTATGATTATGTATAAAATGGAATCCTCTCTCCCCGGTTGCTACACTAAAGATAGTGATAAAATCTTGCTTATTAGACGTGGAAGTTTCCCACTACCACAGGCTTCCCCACAAGCCTTTACAGCATGCCATCAGTGCAATGCAGTGTGCTGCAATAATGCCCAGGATGGTGATGGCATTGGGAGCAGACATTGTCCTTAATGACATTACCATCAAGATGAAAAATTAAGAGACATATTGCAAGTATGGCTATGCTTTTAGTGGCATGTAAGTAGCATGAGATGTGCTGGAGCATCTGAATCTGCTGTAGGCAGTTGTCTGCTCTGATAGATTGATGTATTTTAACTGAAATGAATCCCACATCTGCCTGTAGTGGAGCATAAACAAGTAATTCTCAACCACCATATTGCATGTCCTAGAGTGAATTAAAACTTTTCAAATTAGAGGAATAACACTGATTTCAAATGAGACGAATAACACTCAACTTTTTGAAGAACTCTGTGGTAGAGTAAAAAATGAATGAGCTTTCCCTGTTCCCACATTAATACTCTCTCTATGGCTCTAGTCTCACTGTTTCTTTCTTACCACTGTCTTCCTCCCTGCTTGTGAACTTTCTGACTTTTTCTGTATCCTTAGGCTGTGGCTGAGGAAGGTGTGAGTGTTCTTGTTCACTGCTCTGATGGCTGGGACAGGACTGCCCAGGTTTGCTCTGTAGCAAGCCTTCTATTGGACCCATATTACAGAACTATGAAGGGATTCATGGTAAGCGGGTTCTTTCACAGAGTAAATGAGGTGGTATGGCATCAGTTAAGATGAATACCTTTTTTTTAAATAGGAAACAAATTGTCCTTAAATATACCCTTGTTTTGTTTTGTTTTGTTTTGGTTTTTTAAGTAGGAAGGAAGGCTTTTATATGTTCATGTTAAAGCCTCTTAGTTTCTCTATGAAACGTTATTCAACTGGGGATCAGTTGGTCACCTGTGTTTGTTTGTTTTTTTCCTAACCTTGACCAAGAAACTTTCTCACAGCCCAAAGAGCTTTCATGAACGCAAGAATTTGTATTCATTTGCACTGAACATTTTAATTTTAAGTGTCAGAAGTGTGTCTTTTCTAGACATTAGATTGCAGTGAGCAACTATATTGGAAAATCTGTTCCTTTTTTCAGGTCAATCAGCAGTAGTAAAACATCTAGAAGTGGTTATCAAGTTACTGGTCACATGTTAAAAAGATGCTTGAGACATTTATAAGTTCTATTTTCTAAAGCAATGAAACAAGATATTTGAAGTTGTGCTGAAATACTGGTACCTTCTCTGCATCCCTGAAGAGTGCTGTTTCCCTGAGCTGACAAGCAGTGCTCATCACTCATTATTTTTCTGCCAGTTCTGAAAATTATTTAGGATTCTAATACTGCTGGCTTACATCATTCTTGCTTGCCACTTTTCTGCTTATTCTAAGAATTAACTGGGATTACAACTCTTCTTGTTTACACCGCCCTTCTGCCTGCGTCAACATGTCAGCTCCACTCCACAACATTGAATGCAATATTCTCATTTTAGGTATTAATTGAAAAAGACTGGGTTTCCTTTGGTCACAAATTTAACCACAGGTAAGGCAGTGCTAAGGTTTTCCTCTCTATATATGTATATATTTATGTAGTCTGTATCTGCTGCCATTCCAGTTCTTTGTTGCTGCCTTACAAAACATAGCAACAGAATGCCCCAGGAAACTGCCATACCCTTTTCTCCAACTATATAATTTAGCTGCCTGGAAAAGTCAGAGGGAAATATTTCTATTTATGCACTCCAAAACTACTACGGGGAATCCTGTGTGCTGGTCTTGCAGTTGCTATGAGCATTGAGAGGTCCATTTGAGTAGTGCGTGTTTGGCTTGCAAAATCCCTTTGGACTCCCGCAGATCTTCTAGTAGTGCCAAGGCCCCCCACATAAGTGCCTGTTCATCAAAGGGACTTCTACATCTTCCAATGCAGTAATTAATCTTAGGCATGTCTGTCAGTTACCTATTACGTAAAATATACTCTTCCTGTTACACTGTTCTAAAAAACCCAATAAGATCTGCTCAGAAATGCCAGACAAAGTGGAAAGTCAATTATTTGGACATGTTATTTTGAAGATCGATCCAATGTAAATGCTATAATGTAATGAAAATGTTTGAAGACTTAATATATTTGTTTTCACATTTTCTTTCTTTCATTACTTTGCTTCTATTTTCTGTAAAAATTAAAAATGCAATTTTTATATTGGGGTTTAACTACATTATATTGCTTTATTTGAATAAAATAAAATTTATTTATTAAAATTTATTTATAAAAAAACTAACAAAACTCAGAAAATCTGTGCATCTTCCTGTGAAAATATACAGGAAGATGCACAGATGCACAGTTTCACCTGTGAAATTCTGTAGGAATTACTATAGCTAATGATAACTGTCAGTTGTTTATCAGTGGCAAAAGATATTATGGAATGCAGTAACCACTGATGGCTTCGGTTTGCTGTGCAATATTGCTGTATTTTCTTTGATGGTAATAGAAGTTTCAATTTTGGATGTTTATGAAATTCTACTCTGTTGGCATGTGTAAATATAAATGCACATGTGTGCCACAACTGCCCCCCCCCCCCAGCAGAATAATTGATTGAAAATGCTTCTTCCTATTATGTAGACTTGAAAAATACCTTTTACTTCTATGTGTATTTTATTTTCAGTCTCCTTTTCTTCATTGCAAGTGGTTACAAAAGGCATTTTTATACACAGAAAGTTTCATGTTCACTTGACAGTCACAGTAGCATGTAAATATTTCCCACTTCCTAGAAATTTCACCAAGAGAGGGCAGCTTTAACCTATTTTCTTCTGAGGTTATAATAAAAGCAGGTAGCTCTCCTGCTTAGTTTTCTGATTTGGGGAATAATCTGCTATTAAGAAACTGTCTTGAGACGCACTTTTGTCATTAAGTCATTGCAGCCGTTCTTCTGATAACTTATGTTACTGTAGTACAATTTATACTGATAGCATAAAACATGGCTATGCAGCAGCCAGCTTTTTGTAGCTGTAATATAAAAAGACACCCAATAAAAGAGGCTTTTTTGATTGTAATTCTCCCTCCATTCTACCTCATGATTCTTGCATCATTTTTGTAAGTAAAAACATAGTAGTTGAGACTTTAGAAATGAATGCCTATTATGTACCTTGCGCACTAAAAGTGAGGGGCTTGTTTTCTTTAGAGTTCATTCAGTTTTCTTACAGGAATTCAGGTTATAATTGGATGTATCTTGTCTTGTTTCAGGTATGGCAATTTAGATGGAGATCCAAAGGAGATATCGCCTGTTATTGACCAGTTCATCGAATGTGTTTGGCAGTTAATGGAACAGTTTCCTTGTGCCTTTGAATTCAATGAAAGATTCCTCATCCACATACAGCATCATATCTATTCTTGCCAGTTTGGGAATTTCTTGTGTAACAGCCAGAAGGAGAGAAGAGAGCTGAAGTATGAAAATGTTTTCTTTAGTAGCATATTTATGCATGGGGTCTGTGGCTGGTGGTGTATTGAGCAGTCAGACATTCTCCAGTTTGCATGTATGTGTTTCATAAGGCACAGGGTGCCTGTTGTCTTCTGGCAACACAGATTAATACCAAACGAAGTTGATCCTCTGCAGTGTAGCTCTGCTGGGAGCATAATCCACAGTGTGCGTGACAGGGATTAGTGAAAATTGACAAGAGCATTATGCCTTCAGCCACGTGGGCCTGCCTTTACTGCAGCTCTAACAAAATACAAGGCAAGTTGGCCCTGTAACTCCAGTATAAAATTATAAGAACTCTGGTTAAGTTCTCAGTTTAAGAGTTACTGCTCCTCTGTATTTTAACCTGTCCTTGGGTCTCATGTCAGGATATTTTAGTCCTGCTCTCTTAGGTACTTTCTCATGAACAGCCTTTTGTCTGGTAGCCCTCCCTAGGATTGAGTCAGCAGACTGTTCTTCTGCTGACCAGCCCCAAAGCAATTATGAATTAATCTACCTGCCCTGAGGCCCAAACAAAGACAGCATCATCATTCCTGGCAGTGCTCATGTATTGTGTCTGCTTCCCGGGGCCCTGGGCCCTTGATACATTATGATATCCATCGCTTTTCTCAAGCAGCCTGATCATGTCAGCAGTAGCAATGACAGGAAGCACTGGTTACTGCTGGCTGCTGCCATTTGGTCCCTTTCACTGCTCAAATCAGAGCTGCCACAGTGACACAGTCAATTTAAAATCAAAACCTTCACAGATCACTACATCCCAAGACGTAACTGTGTAAGAAATTGCAGCTCAGCAGGACAGGAGTGCTTTTAAATGTGGGGATCCCTTTGGTGCAGAGATCATTCTGAAAGCTGACTTTATAGAAATGATCCTCTTCACCTCACAAAGGAACCAGTTCCTCCACCTACATGCTCTAGCTGTTTTTGCTTTATGGGAAATGGCTCAGATTTTGCTTTTAGCAACCAGCAAGGGAATATGGGTATCTGTTTCTCTATGCTTGTAACTTAAGTCTAATTCTGTTAAGGAAGCCAATTGTAAACTGGAAATATGGATGACAAGAATGCTGCATATAAGCTTTAGCTATCCCTGAATTGTAATAGAGGCTTTAATTTATTTTTATTTAACGTACTGTTTTTCAGTATCAAAGAACGAACGTATTCATTGTGGGCTCACTTGTGGAAAAATCGTGCCGATTACCTGAATCCTTTATACAGGTCAGACCATAGTCAAACCCAAGGGACCCTGCACCCACAGATAGCTCCATGCAACTTCTTGTACAAGTAGGTAGTATCACTTGCTGCTGGGAATTGTAGCATTGGTTAGTACAGAATTGAATGCCTTTGTATATAAGTATTTCTTGTTCTTTAAGGTGAATTATAGAGGGTAAATTAACTCTCAGATGCAGTGTGTTTGTTCCTTGTGTGCTCATAGTCAGCCATCACCTCTGCATTTCATAACAGAGTATTAGTCTGAAAAGAAGCTTAAGATTAAAGCTATATTGATAGTTGTGTGTCCTAATTTCAAGGTTACTCACTTCTTCCACTGAGAAATGCCTCTTTCAGTCCTGTTCTCATCTGTTGTTTCTAAATTTACAGTTGCTTTAACTTCTTCCATTCCAAGATTCTGTGATGTTAGTTTGGATCAATTGGTGTAAAGTGAAAAGGATCTTTTCAAGAAATCGTATGATTTCATTGCTAAACCAAGTATTTTGTAAAAAAGCCCCAGACTTTCTCCATGTTGTTATATCAGGTAAAACGGAGTTAAGTTTTTCCTGATATTTTTTCAAAATATAACAAAATACCATCACTTTAGAAATGTTACTATTGACATTCTGAGTTAATTAATTGTGCAATTAGTCTTAACAAACTTTGGGAGAACTTGAATAGAAATTCATTAAAACTGTCATTTAAGTAAAACTGTTCAGTTTGTTTTCCAGTTGCAAGAAATAGCACCTGTTAAAAAGTCAATAAAAATCCTAAATGACAGAAATTGAATTCTTTCATGTCTACTATACCAGGTCACATCCACTTTAAAACAATTTAAAAATAGTCATTAATCGTATTCTTTGGGATAGTGGGATTTATAAAAGAAGTACTGATACAGCAGATCCTCCAATGGATAAGTAATCCTGTTGATTTTAATCTAATTACTTGGGTGCGTAAAGATTTCCAAGCATGAGCTATCAGATGATAAACTTAAGGGGGAATGTGACTTAAATAGTATACTATTGGGATAGGAATAATAAGCCACCAAGCAGCATGCACGTGCTCCAAAAATATCTGTCAACTCCTTGGCCAGACAGCTGCAGCTGACAGCAGAGCTTGGCTACTTAACCTGTCTGGTGAACTGGTTACACACTCAGGGCCTGCCTGTGGCCCTACTGCCAGCAAGGCAGGAGGAGCACTAGAGTAATACAGAATTTCAAAGTTGAGTTCATGGGAAGTTGAACAACAATTGAGAATTATGAATATGAAAAACTGTCTTTACCATTGGCTATTTTATAGGTACCATTCCTCTAAAGCCCATAGTGTAGAACAAGAAAATAATACCAAAAAAAAGCCTGCAAAATTTTGCATTCAGTGAACCTTTCTCAGTTGTGATGTAAACTACATTAACCTTTATTTCTGTTGTCTATCAGAATTAGTTAGAGCTACTTATGTCCAGCTGCCTATGAGTTGCACCTTCAGGATGGAGGAAATGCAAATGAACCATGAACCTTGCTAAATACTCTGTGAACTTATGTGTATGCACTCTAATGATGAATAAGCATGGATAGATCATTTAGGACAATATGTGTCTGGAGGGGAAAAAAAAAGGGTGCATTTAAGTCTCATGAGGCTACTTCACCAAATAGGAAAATTCCTGACCTTGCCATCAATTCCAGGTTCTGGAGTGGTATGTACAACCGCTTTGAAAAGGGGCTGCATCCTCGACAGTCAGTTACTGATTATCTGATGGCAGTGAAGGAAGAAACTCAGCAGCTGGAAGAAGAGCTGGAGGTCTTACAAGAGGTAATAAACAGCTGAGCTTGATATCCCAGACTTGGTAACTGATGATAAATGAAACCCAGCTCCATATGCTGCAGAGTCCCCTACACACTACATCCTTTTCTGGAAGGTGGATGTTCAGCCATCATCTTTGTTCTCAGATAAATTATTTTGAATGTTTTGCATTTAAGACACAAAAGTGGACTCCTTTTCTTTAAGGATAAAATTTTACCTGTGTTGATGCACAAGTACTACTGAAAGTAAGTTTAATCCTTCTGCAACTCAGAGGGAATTGTAGCTCAGAAGAATGCTGTAATTCAGCATTGGTTTGTGACAAATTGTGCACTTCTCATACTCCATAAATGCAAATAGTCAGATTTAAATGGTGGGTTGGGCTCTGAAAGTTTATTTAAAAAGAAGAAAAAGCAAGGATATATAAGAGGATTTCTGGGCCCTAAATGTGTCCACATGATAAATCCTGTTTCCTTTATTTCAGAGATTAGCGAATCTTCAGAAATCACAATCAGGCAATAATAAAGTCAAGAGTAAGCAACAAGACCGAAGCAAACAGTTTGGACTGTATACTTCCAACAACAGCTTAGCTAACACTCCCCAGGAGTATAGCAATGATCTGAAATCATTCCCATCCCGAAGCCCTTCTCAAGGGGATGAAGATTCCGCCCTGATTTTGACACAGGACAACCTGAAAAGCTCTGATCCTGACCTCTCAGCCAACAGCGACCAGGAGTCTGGTGTGGAGGACTTAAGCTGTAGGTCCTCAAGTGGGGGTGGCTGCTTGCCTAGTGAAGACAGTGGCAAGGACTCTGATGAAGCTGTATTTCTGGCAGGCTGAAATACCTTCACAGCAGCAAGGATCCAGATGATGTAAAGTCTTACACAGTCTGGAATGACATCTTTTCATCAGATGAAGAATGGAAGTGGTCTGTGGCCTAAAGAAATAATCCAAAGAAAGGGAACTGTGCAATTGTGTAAGTAAAGATCCAAGTAGAACAAATTACTAATTTTAAGACATAACACTAAAGAAAGGTAATATCTGCTGTTATATTTCATTAAGCCAATATGGTGGTTGTTTTATCAATGCTGTACATAATTATTCCTTACTTTGTACATTTCCCTAATTATTTATTGGACAGGATAATAGTTCTATTCCTAAGATCTGAAATTCCAAAGTACTCTCTTACACAAAATGCGTTGAAGATGTGTTACTGTTAGCCTCACTGGTGAAGCAGTCAACACTTATTTTTGTAGAGCTCATTTGCCTTCAGACATATTATGTATATTCTTTGCTTTTTTCTTCACAAGAGGTTAGAACAATTGTTTTGCATATTCTCCTACTACTATCCTTTACAGCAAAGTAAACTAACAAATGGACACCCTGGCTCAGGACAAATGAAGCTTTGATCCTGAAAAAAAAATCCATTAATAAGCAGTTGCTGCTGCTGCATCTAAATGCATCCTATTTGTACTCAATTCTCACTCAGCGATGAAAGTTCAGTAGTTTCTATGACTAAAACTTCAAGGAATATAACAATGCTCACACAGCCTTTGTGCTAAAACACCCCTTTGTAACAAAAGGTATATGAAGCAATTTACTCTTGCCTCTTTATGTTTTGTTATCAAGTTTGTTTATATCTTACCCTTGATCCAAACCACCTACATAAGATATAAAGGTAAAATTTAAAGGTGATCAAATCCCCAGTTCCTCAGCCTATTTTCCTACTTGAAAATATTTTGAGTGGAAGTGAGGTACTTACACAGTAGAGAGAATAGGGAATATCTAATCACTTACAGAAATCACTTACAAAAACATCACTCTGAATTAATAAGTAAATGAAAGCTATGCCCATAAAGGAACTGTTATAGAGAATATTTCTTCCAAAATTTGTTATTCAAAATAAACTAACCATAACCAACTGGTATTTTTTATCCTCACACAAAATTTCCCTTTTAGTATTTGCCAACCTGAACAGAGCATGGCAATACTAATTTGAGAAAAGGACTGATTCTTTTCTGTGGTGTGTTTTTTTTTTTAAATTTTATTTAAAGCCAGCAGTTAAAAATATAATTCATATGGCTGCTTCTACATGCTTGGAAACAGTGCAGAATTGAACTCTAGTAGAGCAAAGTGGTAGTAATGTAAGTTTACTTTGATTGCATTTCATACTACTCCTTCAAGTACAGACCTACAGAAAGAACCATATTATAACCTCAATTTAGAATCATTAGATTTTATTATTCAGCCTGCTTTTCTGGAATGGCTTTTCATTCTGTTCTGTGAACATATTATAAAAAGTGAATAGGTAAACTTCAGTATTATTACTGTCCTCTGAAGGGAGCTGCTGTCTTTGAACAAATAATTCTTAACAGCAAGTTTTATCTTAATGTTACATTTGAAAGGCCATATCCTCAATTTGATAAATCACTATTCACTATATCACTAGCTCAATTCAAATAAAAACAACTATAAATTATATTCTGTTGAGGATCTAGCCTTCTGGTTTTTAGTTTTTATAAATTTTTAATAAATTAAAGCCCTGATTTTAACTGCACTTTTAAAGGTGTTTTGTATTTTGAACATAGCCTGTAAACTTTACGGCACTAAAGGAAACTTTGAATGGGTTTTCTCAAACTAAATAAACATGCTGAAAAGTCAGCAATGAAAACAAAACACACAAATATTCTGCCAAAAAAATCAGTCTGAAAATGGGCAATGTTATTGTACATCTTCAAAATGTAAAATTGTATATGATATTGTGTTCAACTACACATGTAGAGAAATAAATGCAGAAGAGCAAGATATGCAAATTCAAAGCACTGTGTTGCTTATGCAACTCCTTGTAATGGGCTTTACAGCTAAAATATTAACATATTAACGTTTTCTTTATTAAGCCTTCACTTAGCAGCCTTCTGTGATGTCTCTTTTAGTCCTTGGAATTTTAACTATTACTGCTTACATTGTACTGTATGTATTTGTGGCATTATCAGGCTAATGAGAAACACCTTCAAATAAACACTTAGGTGTTATGAAACGTTTTTTTCACACCAGAGAATGAAAGAAAGCATTGCTTTCCTGATTTTTGTAATAGAGTTCTTCATTTACTCAAGAGTCACTTTGTCACTGAGATCAAGGGATTCTTACATCTCCCCTACTCTGATACTTGAATCCAGCAGCTGCAGGTGTGGAGGAATCTACAACTGATAACTAAAAAAAACTGAGACTCCCATCAATTGTGTTAATTATATGGGATCACATTATACCCCTGTATTTCTTTTTTTTTAAATGAAAAAAAAAGTATCAAAAGACTTCTCTATTCTACATTGTTTTCTTGTAGCATTGCTGCAAATCTTTGCAAATTTGGCCCACTGCCATAGCCTGTTTTAATTTGAAATAGGACACAGATGGATGTAACTAAACTGCTGAGAGGCCTCACTAGGTTCAGGCTGCTCTTAAGTATCAAAATGTGCATCTAAGGGACACTGAAGGCAATGGGATCAAACAGCTGAAGCCTTCTTTACAGAAGATCACCATCTGAAGCACAGAAGGAAGACTATTTGCCAGCTGCTTTTATTGGTAACTCTATACAAGAAACAAATGTGATAAACTGGTAATGGATTCTAAAAAGCTGAGAAATAAAATTAATTAGTTGGAGGGCACAACAACACAATATCATTAAAAATAAAAAAGAAGGAAAAGAAAGTAAAATGAGGAAGGCAGGGAAGGAAAGCTCTGTGTAAAATCAGCAAGGCAGGGAAACATTCTTTGAAGACAGAGGCAAGCCAGGGCATGGGTTCACAGCATGAAAGATGTTTAATGACACAATCCAACAATAAAACTGCAGCAACAAAGTGGGGACAGCCCTTGCAATGAAGGTAAGAATGTCATCACTGTTGACCAGCTAACTTAATGCTTTTATATGGACACTGCTCTGATCTGCACACTAGAGTTCTCAAGTAGATCACAAACACAGCCAAGGCCAGGGGCTGCTTTGGGGTGCAGGCTGAGGGCTGAGTGTTGCTTTAGGTTGGCTGGTTACCCTTACACTGTAGTGCAGACACAGGTAAACACCACAGCAACTGAAAGATCCTCCAAGGACAGGTAAGTTGATGACAATTCATTTGGGAAGGGAGGAACATGTGCTGGCTGAGTTTGAAGTAGGTCAACTTATGACGGTACTAAGACACATGAAAAATATGCCAAAGATCTGGAGCCAAGTGTATTGCAAACACTGAACTCAGAGAGGTGCCAGAGTATAGTGATAAGACAATAAAATAAACATTCAAATTTACTTATTTAAATTGCCAGTAAAGCACCTGAAACCAGCAAATCAAATAATGTTAAATGTTAAAATAAAATGTACTAGTTTTTACTATTAATAATTCTGTAAAGAAGCTAATGAAACCTTCTAAGGCCACCAGAAACATGACTGAATTCTGGCAAGGACCAAGTCTGTTGCTAAGGTTATTCAGATAAATTTATTCCGTTTCTGAAGACTAAAGAACACAGTTCTTTATACTGGGGTATTCCCTTATTACTGCAATATAGACTCTCTTTATAGCCTATTAGTGCAGAGAAATGTGACGCCTACAGGTATCTGTCCAAAACCAGGCATTTTCAAAAGCCAGAGATGCAATACAGGTTTTTAAAGCCCATTTTAGTGAAGGTAGCTGCAAGAATTACTGCTGTTTAAATGAACAGGAAAAGCTCAAACCACTGCACATGGAGATAAAAAGTTTGTCCTTGAGTATTGTACTGCATCCACTTCCAACACAATTCTGTATCCACTGAGAAAGTCCTTCAATGCCCAACTGTATCTGTAAGTTATACAACTACAAGATATATTAAAATCCTAAAGCCTTTATTTGCAAGTTTAACACATTACAGTATTTACTGTTCAGAATAATTAAGGCTGTGATACTTGACCTTGTTGCCAGAGTTTTAACTGAGTTTTACCTGAAGGTCTCTTAATCTCTACTTTAAAAAAATTTATTCTAGTATTTGAAGGGAGTAGTTAGAACTTGGACATGTATAAAACTAAGATTTCTAACTTCCACATTTGGTCCAGGTCCTAAATGGCAAAGCTGCTGGAGTATGTATAGAGCAAACAACAAAATTATAGTATTATTAGAACTGACTTTATCATAGTCTCTCGTTTGCAGTGGTGGCTGGCATAGTGCCTCCTCAGCAAGTTCACTGATGACACAAAGCTGGGAGGAGCAGCCAATACCCCAGAGGTGCAGCCCTTCAGAAGGATCTCAATGGAGTGGAGAGGAACAGAGAGGAACCTTCTGAAATTCAACAAAGGGTAATGCAGGGCCCTGCACCTGGGGAAGAATAGTTCTGGGTTCCTCAGAACAAGGACATGGAACTCCTGGAGCTGGTCCAGCAAAGGGCAACAAAGATGAGTGGATCACCTCACTTAAGAGAACAGGCTGAGGGAGCTCGGCCTGTTTAGGCTGGTGAAGACTGAGAGGGAACCCCATCAATGTCTGTAAGTATCTGAAGGAAGGGGGTCAACAGGATGGAGCCAGGCTTTTCTTTGTGGAGCTGAACAGTATCACAAGAGGCAAACGGCAGAAACTGATGCCCAGGAAGTTCCACCTGATTATGAGGAAGTTCTTTACTGGGTGGGTGACTGAGCACTGGAGCAGTTGCCCAGAGAGGCTGTGGAATCTCTAGCACTGGAGATATTCAAGAACCATCTGGACACAATTCTGTCCCATGTGCTCTAGCATGACTCCGCTTGAGCAGGGAGGTTTGATCAAATGACTCAGTGTGGACCTTTCCAACTTGACCCATTCTGTAATTCAGCAGTAAGATCAGGTATTAAAATTAGTCAAACCCCAGACTCAATTAGCAGTTACAACACAGAATGTACACTCCCCCCACAAACAACTGCAACATCAGAGCTGAGCCATCTCCTTACTCTTCTATTGTTCATTGAACTGACTTTCCCATTGGGAGAACACCTCAGCATGACATTGTGCAAGGTCCCAAGAAACAAGTCATTGTACATAGCCTGTTATTACACATTGCTTAAAAGTTCTCTTGACATATTTCAAAAACCGTTAGAATATGCATCAAACAGCAGCTACGATTCTCTTACACTTTATGGGAAAATGGATTTACACCTACACTCCATATTTTGGCAAAAATTGAGGTAAAGAATGCATTTAACAGAGAGCTACCAGCATGCTAGAAGCAAAAAACTCTAACTCTGATACAGTATTATCAGTGTTCTACCCAGTCTTCTGGTGAAAGTGGACCAGGGAAGGCACAACCAATGTAGGACTAAAAGAAAATAAAAAAAAACCAACCAAAAAAAAACCCTCAAAAACCACCCCAACCAGCATCAGGTTGGCCCTTAAAGACCAGAAACAGGCTGGATATTCTTGGATGTGACAGCATTCCTGCAGCTAATCCAGTATACATCATCACTGAATACACAGACTTCCGTGCTTCTTTTCTAGAGATGGGTTTGTGACTGCAGAAGGGGCTAAAAATAAGGGGAAAAATCCAAGAATAGTAATGATGACATCAGAGAATAGAAAGGGAGAAAAGAGAACTTAACTTTGAAATCCCTTAACAACAAATACTGAACTTGCATTGAACAGTGACATTTTCTTGTAGGTTCTAGTCCACTACCATCAGAAAGACTCCATGGAAAGTTCCTGATTTGAATATTTGCTCACAAAAGTAACAAAAGAGGAAAAGCTGAAGTATTCAGAACTTGTACTAGCAAATCCCCTGAAGGTGACTGGGCTAAAGTGTTCAGTGACAGCAGAGCACCTGGCAGGTGGGAACAGAAGCCTGTCTTCCCATCCTGTTATAAAATGTGTAAAGATACTAGCCCAAGACAGCAAGAACACCAGATGTCTGGTCATCCATGCCTTTTTCTGTCCACAAGAAACAACATCAAAAAAACAGCTCTGTACAGAATTGTCTGTAGTCTTGAGTGTTAACTAGATCCTCAGAAAGAGATCAGAAACAACTCAGCACAAAAATACATGGGATTTTGCCAAGAAGGTAACAGTGATGACTTACATCTAACTCTTCTCCAGAGCTGCAGAAATCACACTACTCACAGACACAAGTTTAGAACCACTTGGATGTTTACATAATCTAAGGCTTTAGTTAGCACATTAGCGGGAGTATATGTCAGTATACAAGCAGCATATCTTTTGGAATAAGATCCTCTACAATTATTGCTTTAGCAGTCCACTTATCAAGTGCTGATTTTTTTTCAGATACCTAAGTATCTTTGATTTGGACCACAGATCTATTTTCTTGGGAGATCTAATCTCAGAATTTGGATGAGCTTTAAAATAAGTCCTATAAAATAGAAGTGAATAGTTTACTCACCCTGAGAAGCAACAGCTTAGGACAATCACACAACTGTAACAAATGGCAGGTCTGAGACTGAAGACACACTAGCCTGTGGAACAGACTTTTTGCACTTATATGGTTTTCCTTACTCAATTTTGTCCATTCAGAAGAAATGTCACATTTTGCTGGAAGAATATCAAGTTCAGGACTGAAGATCAGTGATATGGAAAAGCACATGCCTGGACTGTAGTCCGAGACTTGAACCTGCCATGTTCTGTGATCCTATCTAGGTATCACACAGGCAGAGTCTTGGCTAAGAGGTTTATGTCCAGACTGCTTCCTGACAAGAAAGAAGTAGGATTTCTGATACATTACTTAATCAGCACTTTATCCTATTTGCAACTCTCAAAATTATACCATTGCTTCTACTCCTTCTCCTCCTCCTTCCTCCTTGACTGTCTCCATGAACACCTAATGCATTGAGAAGGTTAAGAATGTGTCTTTTTACAATAGCAAGAGAAAATACATGTGTGTATTTATGACCTGTATTTTTCTCCTACAGAACACTGCATTTGGTCCTATCCATTCTCACCACATATACCCCCACCCCAAGACTGTCAGCTTACCAGAGACAAGACTCATTGATTAAAGTGCAGAATTAAGTTTCACTTCCAAATTCCAACACTTGCCTTACCATATGGATACTATGCAACTCCAACTGAATTACTTTGTTTCTTAAAATTAGGAAAAAAGAAGTACTTTCCAAAGAACTTCAGAACTAGTTTTTGTAATGTGTTTGTGTTCCTCATATGATGAACATATTTATATTGCACAAAACAGAAACAGGAAGGTGACCTGCTTATTATTCCTTTATGAAAAAAAAAAAAAAAAGAAAATGAAATTGTTAGATGAAAATTGTGTTTAATTAGTGGTAGGTACCACGCCACTTGAAGTCAGTGCATCAGTGCTACTAAGCAACATACCAAATCTATGCAGATATCATTTATTCTATTTTGATTCCAATATAATTCTTTTCCAACACATCCTTTGCTTAATCCCCAATCTACTTATCCAAAACACAATACAAGCTATACTTAGTCTTCTATTATTACTTAGAAGTAAAAAAAACTTGTTCTTTAATATTTTGGCTTCAAGAAAAGACAGCTTGTGAATCCACTGGGAATCTCCATTAAGAAATTTTCTAGTTTCTAAAGTCCTATCAACACTTAAAATCTTCCATAGATTAAGCCAAATCTATGGTTAAATTTCAAAATACAAAAGATATGAATTATGTTTTTATAAAAATGTAAAAAGCTAGTCAAAATTACATGTTTAGATATTTAATCTCCGAACACTGAAGTATAGCAGCAGGGAACTTAAATATTATAACTATCAACAATAAATACAAGAAATTAATGCAAAGATTGCAATAGAAGGATTCTTGAGTATAATGAGAATATAAACAGACATTCTAATTTGTACAAAAACCATCCCAACTCTGTATACAATCTCTTCTATAAATACAACCAGATAAGATGAGATGCTTATTTGCAAATAATAGTTATTAAAAAGTGTGCTTTATTGGGTTTTTCATTCGTTCTCTTGGCAGGTGTAGTTTGCAGGAAGTCTGTAAAGACAAATTTCCATAATTAGATATTTTAATTTCTCCAGAAATTATATTTTAAATACAAGTAACAACAGATGCAGAACATACTTGATTTCCACAGAAAGTGTCATTAGAACAATTAACACTAACAAATCCATTTGCAGTTACAAGGTGTGTAACAATAAAGTAAATTGTTTAACAAACCAAGTTTACCTATAGCGGAGCATGAAACTGGCTGTGCATTGCTATTGCCTGTTGAAGTTTTTCCTCTTTGGCTCGTCTGCAGTGGCAAAGCTATGAAACAAGACATACAAGACTGAATGCTAAATGCAGTTTTTTATAATGCATATTGCAGTTCTTCCTTAATGATTTAGCTATTTTACATGCTCTTTAAAGAAAGAAAACCCCATCTGATCTACCTGCCTTCCAAGGTTCAGGCTGAACAATGATCTATATCAATAACATTCTATCCAAAATTGCTTATAAGAGTATTGTTTCCAATGTTACAAAATGCATTCATTGGGCACCTTTAAAGGAAGGTACACTACTTGGTAAGTTACTTTTGTCACAGCATGAGCAAGAATGATGGTTTTTGAACCTCAGTTTTATTTATTAGATTATAGCTATTACCAGAATTTGTTTAAGAAGTTTAATAAATTAAACATTAAGGTTTTTTAATGCAACATGTCAGTCTATGTCAACCTTCCAAATATTAAATTTATCATGTGGCTATCTTCCCCTATATCTACACAAGATATAGAATAAATTGGCACAAAAATACCTGCAATAACACATGAATAGGGTCTAATGCAGGAGACTTCTGCACTCCCACCTTAAAAGAATGTGCCTTTGGAATGCAGACTGAAGCCATTTAAGGAATTTTTTTCTTCTGTCAAAGCTCACTAAAACACTGTTCTGTATCACAGGACTGCTCAAACTCTTTAAAAAAAAGTCCTAAATTTATTCACTGTGTTGTACGTGTCTTGGATTAGAACTACTTGTATATTACATACCGTTCTCTTTTCCATGAAACTACTAAGGAAGTCATCTATCTCTGTTTTGCCTTCCAAGAAGTCTTCTGCAATAGTATCAGACTCCTCTTCAGCTTCATGAGCAGCTACTTTAAGTCTGGCCTGCAGAGCACTTGGACTGCAACTCTAAGAAAATAAAAAGTCCAATGTAATATTAACCTGTCCATTAAAACTTACATTTCCAAGAAGATAAACGACCATATAAATATGGAATATGTGGACAGAGCACTATTATTACATAAAAGCCTAAGTAACTGGATGAAGTTCTATCTCCAAGCCACAGCACAGCTTGTTAAACTAGAAAGGATTCAATGTGAGAAAAGTTGCTAGTCTAGGTCTTGATACACAGTCATTCACACAAATGAATAAAGTTTTTCATCTTTCACCCTACAGTGTAGAAAACATCCAGCTTGGAAATCTGACAAGTTCTCAAGTGCATGATTTTTGAGTAGAACTAACATTTCAACTGTCTTCAATAAATAGGCTCTACTTTTGAAAGTCTGCCGTGAACCAGAGAAGTATTAAAAGGTGAAAAAGCACTTACTGTTCAGGTGTTAAATACCCTTGAAATAATTGTGGAGAAGATGACAGGAAAGCAAAAAGCACCTACTCAAGAAGTAGATGGGCTGCTAATCTAAATCAGTATACTCATTCTTCTGTTCTTATAAACCTCAACCGTTACTTCTGTTTATTGCATACCATTTCATTGTTTTTTCTCAAACATGTCTGGGCAGTTAATCAGGACATGATTCACATCCAGCAGGAGTCTGTACAGAGTCAGAACTGCAAAATTAAGTTATTTATAGATTTTAGATGCTTGGCCTAACTTTTGTCTACCTGATGAAAAATCTTTTACTTATGTACTTTAAAACCTTACCGTAATCAAAAATTTCCTGTAAAATTAATCTTGTACAAAATACGGAGAGTTTGCTCTAATAAAAGATGACTAAAATTCCCTCACAATACAAGTAAAAATACTTGTTTGGAAATCTGAAAGAAAGAGCAGGACATACCATGTAGTGCACAGCAAACATCACTACATGAAGATATAGCATATATAGGAAAAAAGCAAAAATATTCAGCTGCTACTCCTCAACTCTCAGTCTCTTATCCATCATTAAATTGAACCAGCAAATCTAATTTAGAAAAAAGAAAAAGGACTATAGCAGCAGGATATTATGGCCTGTTCTTAAGTGGTTTCTTGCAAAAATAAAAGCTTTATTCACATCAACTACCTCTGCCCACTTTAAAGTCAAAGGAGGCATTAGGAGTCAGACTATTCTGATTTTCAAGTGAGGAAACCTCTAATACATTTAGACAACCTATGAAATAATTTGGTTTGCCATCATGCAACTTTTTTTTTTGTTTTGTTTTGTTATTTTGGGGGCATTCTGAAATTCAGGTACTATGCATGCTAAATTGATGGACTGTTGCATTCTCAGGTGACGAGTCTTGCAAATTATGAAGATTTTAGTGCAGAAAGTGGTTTATTAGAAGTTACATCTTCTAATGAATACCCTGATAAACATAACAAGAAATTATTCTCCTTCTCCAATACTTTCTGAAGAAATAACTTCTATCCTATTTGCACTGTAGAATGTGCAAGGTTTGACAGCACACAGAACATAATGCCTGAAGTAAGCATGCCCAGTGAATTGCAGAGTTTAAGTTCCTGAAGTTATTGAGCACTTTTATCTGGTACAGTTTTACAAGCTCATTATGTTATATGAGTACCATTAATTGAACAAGCCTTCTCTAAAAATTATTCTATTCTTAAAACTGGTTTGGACTGGGATTATACTAAACAGCTCTAGATGTACATTGCTCTTTTCTTCCAACTTAGCTTCTATTATAGCAGTAAAAAAATAAAAATCCAATGAAAAAAACCATGATTTTGCTTCAACTTTTTAATACATCATACCATTTTTTTTCATACTTGATGAAATACCTAATCTACTTCATATTAAATGAGAGTTTAACCAAATGAATATTCCAAATGGTTAAAGATACAAATCAAAACTTCAGATGTATTGAAGTATTCTTAAAGGATGTCATGTAGGAATTATACCTCACTAAGTTCATGCTGTCTTTGCATCTTTTTTTCAAAGGCTGCTTTCATTTGCGTGAGTTGCTCATACTGGAAGGAAGAAGAAAAAGAACATTATCACCTTGAAAAAACCCCAGATATTGCCACTCATATTTCTGAAGATGATTTTATAGTTAACTTACTTTATCCAACACAGTCTGTCTTTTTGCCTCAAGACTAGGCTCCAGCAACAAGTTTTTTTCTGTAAAATAAAATCACCATTACTACTTTTTTTTAAAGGCTCTAGTTCACAGAA
Source organism: Dicaeum eximium (assembly GCA_013396995.1). Taxonomy (NCBI): domain Eukaryota; kingdom Metazoa; phylum Chordata; class Aves; order Passeriformes; family Dicaeidae; genus Dicaeum; species Dicaeum eximium. The sequence continues at coordinate 68,828 of VWZP01002215.1, read as the reverse complement.
CAAAGCCACACATATTAACATTTTGACAGCTTACTTGCCAGCTCTTCAATGCTTTTCACTAACTCATCTCTATCAGTAATGACTTGCTTCAGTTGTGGAAGAGTCACAAACTGCTCCAGTAACACCTCCTCTTGCTCATTCATACTGGTCAGCTGTGATATACTGTACTCAAACAGAAAGAAAGTACATTTAAATCTGAAAACACCACATGTAATTAATTTCTACCAAAGTTTGAGGCATTTTTTGGGACTTTACAAATACATGACAATTGACCACAACTAATTTTCCCTCTTTCTCCTGAATTGTGGGCTCTACTATATGCAGCAGTGAATTTAAAAAGCAGCATGTCAAGAAGTATCTCCCATTTCAGGCCTTACATCCCATAATGCTACTGTAGTGGGTTGACTGTGTCAAGCTACCAGATGCCCACTCAGCTGCTCTCTGTCCCCCTCCTCAACAGGCTACAGAGGAATATCTCAGGGGCTGAGATAAAAACAGTGAAGTCACTTACCAGTTACAATCACACACAAAACACACTCGGAAAAATGTAACTGAATTTATTGTCAATTACAGTAAGAGTTGGATGGTAAGCAAGAAAGGCAAAAACCAGAACACTTTTCTCTGTTTTCTTCCTCAGGCTCAATTTCATTCCTTCACACCCAACACTACCTCCCCCTGTCTCCCTCTCCTTGGGGCAAAGGGGGAACAGCAAGTGTAGCAGTCAGTCCCTAAAAGTTCATCTCTGCTTCTCCTTCCTTCTCACACTTCACCCACGCTCCACAGATGGCATTCAGTTCCCAGCAGGAGACTACTCCAGTCTGGGTGATACCTGGCTGCAGTTTCCTTCAGGGCGTATCTGCCTGCTCCAATATTGGATCCTTCCTGGACTGCAGTGTAGATAACTGCTCCAGCATAGTCCTCTCACAGCTACAGGGTACAATTATAAAATACCTGTTCTACTGTAGCTTTTTCCAAAACCTCCGTGGGCTGTGGAAAAGTAACTGCTCTGGTACTTGGAGCACCTCCTTCTCCCCCTTCTTCTCTGACCTTGTGTTTGCAGGATTATCACACTTTTCCATTCGTCCCCTCAATCCTCACTGCCTCTGCTCTTTCTAAAATCTTTTCAGAGGCAGTGCCTGCTTCACTATTGGGCTCAGCGGTCCTGCAGTGGGTCTGCTGCCAAACCAGCTGTGCCTGGCAGAGGGGCAGCTCCTGACCCTTTCTCACAAATGCCACTCAAAAAAGACCCCATTACCACAACTGTGCCACCTACACAGAACTGTTCAGACCGGCTGCAATACCACTGTCATTCAATTCAACTACCAACAGAAGAATCATGGAATTTTAATCCACTCTTCTTGAAAGGACCAGGCTTGATTAGAATGTTTGGTTTAAACAAATTACACTTCCCTGCAAAATCTTAATTTGCTGTTATGTAATAAGGATGCTGCCAGAACATAAAAGTTAAGTCAGCTACACTAAACAGACTCTTTGGAAAGTGTCAAAAGAAAAGAAAAAGGCACCCCAGCTGAAAGGACAGAGTTTTCTTTTGATTGCTTAACTGTGACACCACCAGAAAGATGTGAGATCTGAAGGAGTTTATAGAGAATTTGTAACCTATTCTATCTCACGTAAGTAACTGTCTCATTAGATCTAAGCAAGCTGCAGGGAGTAATAACTAATACAGTTTGTTTGAATAATGACAAACAGATGAAAATATTTGTGTAGAATGTGTCTAAAGTATTTAGACGTAGCAGTGATTTGCACTGGGACAGCTGACACATTTACCACCTGGATTTGTCTAACCCAGCCTCCCCTGAACATGCTGAGCTGCTCACAAAACAGTTCCCCATTCACCTTGCACTACAGTCCTTTGGCGTTTAGGAGGATGTAGTTTTTGAACCAGCCTCAAGCTGTCCCATTTCCTCCTTCAAAAGTTATGCTTATTAAATTACTAGAAATTAAGTCACTTGCAAGGCCTCAGAAAACAGCAAAACACTGACAGTAAGAAAAAGTAAAAATAAATACTCCGTTTCCTGGTGTTGAATCAAGTACTGTTCCTGCTGACAAAACCCTAAAGAAGCAGCACATTTGAATACAAAGCAGGGTTATTTTCTGACTCCAATACTTTGGTACGTGATAGTTCTCCTAATTATAATTTCTACAAAACCCTTTCAGTGATGCATACGGACTTCTGATAAAAATCAGATACAGGCCAGCAGTACAGTAGAGTGCCTTTTAATAACTATGGAAAGTTCAGCTACCTTCTGAAAATTTACCTTAGTTCTGAGAGTTCTGGAAAGGTATCAGGAACATCAGGCATCTTGTATGTAAATCCGTTCTGGCCAACCTGAATCAAAATTTAGAAATGCTTAGGAGGCTTTTGAAGTGCAATTTCTTCATATTTAACCTGATTAATCAAGAACTGAAGATTAATATTTTCCAGGAACAAGAGAAGCAGGAAAAGCAGTAAGAAGCAGTAGCACTAGTCTCCGAACAGAAAACAATTCAACCAATGCAACAAAATGCTTGAAGATGTTTGGGGTGACATGTCATAAAAGATGAGTCAGTTTTGGAGGAAAATACATGTCCTTAATTTGAAAACAGTTGAATGACTGAGGAAATACACAGGAATAGTAAAACTCAGGAAAGTGAGAACAGAGGAGGAGATTGACATTTTGATCTCTTTCATGTGGTTTTTAAAGCTATAATCCCTCAGAAAAGAAATGTTTTAGACAAGGAAAAAACAGTTGTCTTCATAGAATGTAGAAAATTTAAATTCTACAAAGCCACAAAAGTGCCTTCTAAGCCTAAGAAAACTTGTTTCTATAGACATGATTTGATTCAAGACTAAACATTTAGATACAGAGTTTTGTTAAAAATAAAATTCCTTCTGAAAAATAAAATTTCTTCCTTCTATTGCTGAGTTCATCAGCAATAGGGAACTTGAGTATAAACATACAAGATAAAATGCTACATATAAATACTTAAGATTGCACATTGCCCTCACTTAATAGGTTCTGGGAAGGGAAGGATTGATTTTCTATGGTTGGAGATACAGCTACAGATGCCCTATAGAGGAGTGCAGCTCCAAAACAAAACCCCCTATAATCAAAGACCCTTAGCATAACACTAGTTTCATTGAAACTCAAACGAACTTGTTGCTCTGACTTCAAGTTCTAAAAAATTCTTCATCAAAGTCAGAATGACAGTTTTGTTTCCCTAGCACCAGCAAAACAATGAAGTGCACTCACTCAAGGGCTTCCTTGTTTTTCACAGCAATATCGGGTGTGCCCCTAGGGGAACTTATACCCAGGGTCTGACAGCTTAAGCAGCAGAACTCACCGCACCGACCTGAAGCACCGCTTCTGCTGTGGGAACAGGCAGTGGCAGATCAGCAATCAAGCCGTAGGAGGGAGCAGCAGGCTTGTCTGTAGTGTAGCTTGAAGAAACTGATTCAGAAACAGGCATGGTTGTCATTGTTCTGTTTGTTTCTTGAGGTGGATATGGAGGAAGAAATGGAAACCCCTGAGGAGCAAAAGGAGGCATTCCAGCTGGTTTGTTGAAAAGGCTAAAAACAAACAAAACCACAACCATGAGCAACCAACTGTTTAGAGCACATTTCTTGTCATTTGAATTATAATTACCAGACCACAGATAAGACATAAGAATGAATTTTCAAGTGGCCATAAACTTTTTATTTTCTGTTCTCAGTTACTTCCAATGCAGTAAGTTTTTCTGTCTAATACTACAATATAGTATAGAACTCCATTAATCTACATTCTTGTACAACAGCCAAATACACACACTTTTAATTATGGGAAAACTACTTCTCAAAAATTTATCACAGCATAAATTTAAATTGTTTCGATCCTTAAGTTGTGAGAAAAACAGCTGTGCCATACATTAGTTCTTATTTATGGTATAGAATTGAATAGCTTGAGCAACACAGACATAATTACTTCTAAATGACATGAATCATTGTTTTAAAATTCACAACTGCAGCCACACCTAAAGTTACTATCACTATCAGCTATGAGAACCACAGTTGTACTGATACAAATTGAATTTAATACATTTCTTTAAATCACACAATTTCTGCTGCACATGGTACAGCAGAAACTGCCCTAAGCCTAGGAGATTATGAACAGAATACGAAAAACCACAACTCCTCAGACCATGAGCTACAGCGAATTCCAGATTTCATCTGATAATATAAAAACTTCTTTTTTAAGAAAATGGATATAAAGTTATATCAGACACATTCATGCAGTAACTCCAATGAAATCTAGTGTCTCTTCTAAAAACAATCAGATCATCCAGTAGGCACATGAAATTGTGCAAGGACAGGGAATCTAATTCTTCCAGTATATCCATTACATTACTCCTGTCTATGCCCTCCTTATAATGGGTTTAGTCTCTTTTTAAAAAATTAATAGACATAGTTCCATTTATTATGTTTAGATAACTTACTATGGAAATGATGTTGAGCTAGGAGCTAGAACTGGAGGATTCTTCCAAAACTCATCCAGTAAACTCTGAATAATTTTTCCAAGATCTGAATGCATTGTAAACTGGAAAAAACACAAAACAAAACCCAAAGAAGAAGGAAAATTATGTCTGGAATCTAAGAGTTCCAAAATGTACTGAACTTGATTGTTTATTATACCTACGTGACAGTGCTGAAAAGCTATTTCAGACATACTAGCTAATCCAAACTGTGTATACACAAGCTCCAAATAAAATGATAAAGCAACCCAGACTTGAACAGAAACGAAAAGTTTTTTGTATGTTCTATTATCACTGGAGAGTCAACGAAGTACCACATTTCTATTGAACAACCAAAAAACCCCACTATAGTTACCAAGTTACATTTGTGCAAACAACAGAAGAGGAAAAAAAATTAAAATATCTGAGGACAAAGGCATTAACTACATTCTAAAAGAGTCAGAACCTCCATCCACTCAAAAAAAATAGGACAATCTTGTTGACAAAAAGACCAGCATATTAAATTCCTGAATATTTGAACTAAAACCTTGACGCCATTCTAATAGGATTAGGCTAGAAAGAACTATGTTACAAAACTGTCTTAAAGCATGTCTCTCCTTTATTTGGAATGCACTGGAATGTAATTGGAAGACCTGGGCAATTAACAATAACCAAAAAAATGTGACAGTAATTTTCTAAGCCTTCATAACTTAAAACAGTTTTAGATACATGGAATACGCAAGTCAGAAATGGTATCAGTAAAAGAATAATTAGAATAACTACTGGACACTTCTGAATTGCTGTTTTCAGGACCCCAAAATACAGTTTGAAAGAGATTAGGATCTATACTAATCTTTTTTATCAGGAGTATTAACAAAAATCTAGTATGACATGTATTAAAATTGCTATTAACAGTAGATCTGTGTGAAGCTACAAATTATACATACATTACTTATTAATGGACCGGTCACATATACTCCCTGCTTGTCCACTAAATGATGTCTCACAGGTGGGAAAACACTGATGACTGGTTTTTCCTGAGGAAATTGAGGTGGAAGCAAACTGCAAATACAAGAATAATTATTACTACAGTGACACTGCATGATAAAGTTTGCATAAGAAGGCTTCTTATGCAAAGAAAAAGTACTATTAATTACATACACTTACTTTTCTATAAGAACTGTTATGGAGAAGTACACAATGTATGAATTATATAAAAGGATTATTCAGTTACAAAATTAAAAGTCCAACAGATTGGAATACCAGACTTCCACAAAACGGAAGAGAGTATTTACTGGGCAAAATTGTAGTATAACAAAGAAGCAATTATCACAGAATATTCAGAGTTGGAAGGGACCCACAAGGATCACTGAGTGCAGCTCTTAAGTGCATCACCCATACAGGTACTGAACACACAGCCTTGGTGTTATTAGCACACCCTCTGACCAACTAATGGACAACAAAAAAGCTGTAGCATAACAAGAACATTTTCAAATACAAACGGTATTACTACAAATACAATGCAGTGTAGCCTGTAAGAATATTAGGCCAACTCTGTAGGGCAAATAATATAAAACTTGTGAACAGAATACTATCAACATTTGCCAGAGCCAAAGTGTCCCCCCAAAGTAAATTCACAGGAAATTTACAATAAATCACTTTGAGTTATGATCCAGAAGCTTCACCAGGGTAAGAGTATGGAGTTACAGCAGACTAAGAAATTACCAATCAAGTTTATTTTCAGTGGTAGGGAATCAAAGTTATCAGAAACCTCATTTTTCCTAGTTACCTTCAACTACAATCACACAGCTATCTTAGGAACTGAGAACAGTAAAACATGGTTTTGCTCTCAGCTGATCATCTGTATCTTGTACAGAACCAATTCCACTCAGATCACTATAACCACTAATACAAATCCAGGTTATGGTTTCTGTAATTAATTATGAGCTGAGAGCCACTTATATTCTATTACCACTTTTTTTTCAGAACAATTTTAATTTTCAAGATGTGCAGAGATACAGCTCACTCTACTTACATGTTAATATTAATTGTCAAGTTGTTTACAGTGAATGGCAGTCGATATTCCACATCTTTCTGTATTTCTGCAATGCTGTCAAAGAAGAAATTCTTAGCATCCATTTCATGGTCAATATAACAGCTAAAAGTCTAAGAGAAACAAGCATGACCACAGACATGTGTATCCAGCTTAGTTTTGAAAAGCCCTGTAAGAACAAAACTGAAAATGCTGGAGTAAGTTAATAGTTTTCAGCATTCTATATTGAGTATTAAGATTAAAGCAAAAAAATAGTGGATTTAACATTTAAACCTCATACATGGTCACAAGCAAAGGAACCATAGTAGGAGAAATCAGACTACTCACACTTCTGACAACAATCTCAACTTATCTTTCTCCCCTTACTGGCTTAATTTAAGACAACACAACAGTGTCTTTTTAATATACTGAATTTTATCTGATTAAACATTTACTTTGCCAAGACATTATATCAGGTTCACAACTACGTATTGCTCTGCAACACTGCCTTCAGATCAATATGTAGAACATTCATTAGACTAGGCATTCTTCCTTAATGGATTAGCCTAATATTTAACAGTCATTTTTACTATGTGCACCAAGCTCAATGTGCTTGCACAAGTACTTTCAAGAATGATCTGGAGGAGCACTACTTTCAACAATGTAAAGCTCCAGTGATGCTCGAGACCCAGGCCCTCCTGAAAGCACCAATGCACCTTACAAAATCTAGGTAAGGCCGAATCCAAATTTGTTTTTCCTGCAACAGATAAATTACAGAAGCAAAAATCTTGAAATTAGCGACATTATTAGGAAGTTTATTTCAATACTCAAAGCATTCTACGATTTCTATGCACAGGAAGACTGTTTTGAAAGAGAGCTTCCCAGAGAATGTGGAGGAGGTAGAGATGAAGACGTAGCTTGGAAGCAGAATTTCTAGACAACGAACATATCTAAGCCGAGAGTAAAAGACAGAAGGGCAGAAAATTAGCTTAATCTTATAATGAATGAAAGCAAACTGTAAAACAAACTGATTACTCTTCCATGTATTTTTCCTGCTTGCACCTGGTTAATAATACTCTTTGTAACCTAAGGCTCCCTTATACAGGGGAGGGAACACAGCTGCAATGGCAAATTATGGCAGACAGACGCTCCCAGAAAACATCTTTTGATCCAACTTCAGAAATGGAGGATGCTCCTCCATCCACTGCCAGCTACACTCCATACAAGTCCTTTCATATGAAACCCAAAGCACATTACCTGCAAATGTGTGTTAAGAGTAGTACTGGGAGTGTTTTGTGTTCTTCCAAATCACTACTGGGGCATAGAACTTAAGACTTCAAGACTAAGTACTTTAGAGCTTGGGGAACAAATGGGAGTAAGACACTAACTTGGCTATGAATCTTGCTTTCTGCAGCCTGATCTTATTCCTCTCATAGTTGTCTACGTATTTGCTCTTTCCCTGTGAAATCACACGCTGTTTGAAGAAAATATCAAATATCTTCAGCACAGCAGAATTCAGCACAGCAGAATTCAAATCAAGGGTTCTGCTGTGTTAAACCACACACCACTATCTGCACCTTCTCATTCTTAACTGAAGGGTTCTCCCTAGAATCTCACGCACATCCCTGCCCTGTAATCATCTGTCACACTTTTCATTAGCTTGCTGCAAAATCCTTTTGAGAAGGGTATATAATTACACTCCACTGACATGGAAACTGGGGAGGGAGATGAGGGCAGGGAATGAGGAAAAAGAAAGCCAGAACCTCACTGAACTGTTCAAATGGTCATAACCCTGCTTAGGAAAAAGTTTGAACTAATAGCCTGAGCTGCCACTTCCCCAGGTGGGAAGGAAGTACACCAGAAAAATGATACATTCTTAACTTTGTCTAGAACAACAGCAAATGTAAGAAAACTGTTTTTTTAAATACAAAGGTTTTATTTCAAGCTCCTAACCTGCTAGGGACTGTGTACAGGAAAGCTAGCTGCTTTACTGAAATTAAGATCACACATACCTGAGCTTTTATGACCTAAAACGACACAAACCAAACTTGACTTAGTTAACTACACCATACCAAGGATTTTGAGCATTTTGGTGAAGAGCAACAAGGATACTCATAAATGAATGCCATCTGGGCAGCTACCATATCCTTACTCCTAACCTCAATTCCTGGCTACAGTATCCATTCCCTCTCTCTCCCTGTGCTTGAGTTGGTGCCTGCACAAACAGCAGCAAACCATTTCAGGAAGCTGACTGACAAAAACTGACCCCTTTTTTGGGGGTCTTAATTCAGGGAGTTGGACTTAAATCACAGGGGACTTAAATCACTGCCAGATTTTTAAGAAGTGGGTATAAACAAAAGGCCAAGTAAGGCCAGCCCAATAAAAACTTTTAAGTTAGCTAATCTCCTATATGCCCACAGGAACAGCTCCTTAGAAAAGTGAACTGTCTCAAAGATACCTGTGAGATTGGCTCTGAACAGACTTAAGTTTATGCAAGCAACAATACTTAGAATACCATCATATTTATGTTTCCTGTGTGATAGTTCAAACTATCTGCAGTTATTAAACCTGGAAACACATTTAGTATCTCTTCCACACCTAGTGTCAATCTGATATGACAAGAAACATTTTCCATCCTTTTTCTGAATTATTCTGGAGGCAGCTACCATTTCAGTTCTACAGAAATCCTAGGAAGTTGTATGCTAGCAGAATGCTTACTTCACTGTAACTATAACTTCAAATGTATGAAATGCTGATCTCCTTTTAAAATGTGAGGAGTTTTAAAAGACTAGGCAAAACAGGGCAGCATACTGCCAAGAGGAAGTACCTCAAGATAAAGTGCTTTGCTTTAAAAATCGTGGATGTTGAACAGGAATAAACACAACTGGAATCTTCTGACCATCTAAACAAAACTAGTTTTTAACGAGCAGCCAGGTTTTAGGAAGTAGCATTGAACACCAGGAAAAATAGTTTGTAAAGCCAGTAGGGCTGCTATGCCACTGTACCACTGCTGGCAGGCCACTGTGACACACAACTCCTTGGTGCTCTACGTTTTAGTCTCAACTTTTAATAAACTACACTAATACAAGCAGCTTCCCGAGAGGTTTTATCGCAAGACGCAGTCGCGACTCTTTGCAGACCTTACAACCCATGAGCAGGCTTTCCGGTCAAAGGCAGGTGAAACCGGGCACGGCGACCTGCGCCCGATCCCCGGCCAGGCCACACCACACCACAGCCAGCGGGGACGCCTCCCCGACGGCCGACTGGGCTTTCAGTTCCCAAGTTCCTCCTCCCAGCCCGCCGGGGTCTCACATCCCCCCGTCCTCCGGCGGGACCCTTCGGCCCCGGGACAGCGCGGGGCTGGGCCGGCCCGGGCTGCGGCGCCGCCGGCTCGGGGGCCCTGTTTACCCACACGGCCGCGAGACCCAGCCGGGCCTCACGGGAAGGGGACGGGGCGCAGCCGGGTCCCCGTATTCGCGCACAGGGACCCACGACACGCTACCGACACAGCGCGGCCCCGCCGCGGCCCCGGCAGGGGCGACACAGTGCGACCCTCCCGCGCCCGCGCCCGTCCCCCGCGGCCACTCACGAGGCGTGCGCGGCGCGCAGGGACTCGACCTGGCGCTGCCGCTGCTGCTGGAGGCCGGTGCGCGCGGGCGGCGCGGCGGAGGCGGCGCCGCCCTTGGCGAGCGGGAACAGCCAGTTCATGGCGCGCGCGGCGGCACCGGAGGGGCGCGAGGGCACCCGCGGCACCGCGCGCACCTAACCGAGCGCCCGCGCGCGCCTGCG
>VWZP01002215.1:279-58442 GCA_013396995.1 Dicaeum eximium | reverse complement strand
CCGGCCTCCGCCGCTCCTAATCGTGCTCCCGGGGCCTCTGACGCGCGCGGGGACCCGGCCGGCCGTGTGTCGGTGTCCGCGCGCCGCTCGCTGGTTTAGCGCGGCCTTTGGGAGCCGGAGGAGCTGCTCCCGCCTCGGGAGCCGCCCGCGGTGTCCCCGGGTTTGGCGTGGCTGCTTTGCCGCTTCGTTCCCCGCTGCACGCCGCCCCGGGATCCGCAGGAAGGCGCCCTTCCGAGCCGCGGGCAGCAGCGCCCCGGGAGCCGGGTGTCCCAGTGTCCGTCACTAGGGCGCCTTGCCGCCACGGGGCGGGAAACAGCCGCTAACGAAACCGTAGGGGTTTAGCTTCTGATGGTAACTCCAGCTCGCGTAGCCGAAATTCTTGTGGCTTTGTTGTCCTGCTTTGAGAAATCTACGAGGATAAAGCGTGGCTGTGGTGCTTAAGCCTTTTTTTTTTTTTTCCAGATAAACTAGGAGTAAAAACTTACACTTTCATGCTTTGCTTTCTTTCTCGCTCAGGCTAAAAAAGTAAACAGTTGAAGCCCTCTTTATGAAACCAATCCTCGGTCAAGTGTAACTTTGATGTATGGTCTCTAAAGCCCCCCACTATGCCAGCAGCTACCGTAGACCATAGCCAAAGAATCTGTGAAGTTTGGGCTTGTAACTTGGATGAAGAGATGAAGAAAATCCGTCAAGTTATACGGAAGTATAACTATGTAGCTATGGTAAGTGGTGCTTGATGTCTGCCTAGCAAATTGCTGCAAAAATCGTGACTTCAGCTGAGGTCAGTAAACTTGCTTATCCTTTTAAATGGAAAGCATGAGGAAGTCTTAATGTTGAATTAATGCTGTATGAACATCTGGATCCTAATCTTTTATCTTTTTAAAAGTTGATTTTGCACACGATACTCTTCAGCTATGATGTGGTTAGATCTGTATGGTTGTTGTGAGTTCAAGTTTTAATTCTGCTCTTGCAGGACACAGAATTTCCAGGAGTAGTTGCAAGGCCTATTGGAGAATTCAGAAGCAACGCAGACTATCAGTACCAACTCTTACGCTGCAATGTCGACTTGCTAAAAATAATTCAGCTAGGACTGACATTTATGAATGAGCAAGGAGAATACCCTCCAGGAACTTCAACTTGGCAATTTAATTTTAAATTTAACTTAACGTAAGTACTCAGTTTCTGTGCTGCTAAACATATGTTTCTGACTTACTGAAAGTGTATAACTACTGTAGCAACTTTGTTACTTTCTATCTGATTGTAATTCTGGAATACCAGAAATACTCATGTAAGGAAATCTTTTGTCAGCCAAACATGCTTTCTTTCCTCATTTTTGTGCAGTCTGTCTTACTATTGGTAATTTGGTCAAAAATGCTAAGCAGTTTAAAAAACAAATTGTGGAAGGGATTTTATACTTAGAGGAAGAGTTAGCTCTGTGTTTTCATGTTTGGCATTTCAGAGTGCTTCTGCCTTAACTTAGTTTAACTCTTGCTGGTTGTTGCAGAAATCACATATTGTTTCATTACATACTTTAAATAGAAAATACCAGCACTTGAAGAAAAAAAAAGTAAAGTTACTGAAGGGACTAAAAAAGTATGTCACATGTTATCATTCTGAGCTATTTTGTCTAAAGTGTGGGTTAAAAAGCAAGCTGACTTTTACTATATTGGACTAATACTATGAACTTAATTTCAAAATACGATTTTATCAGTGATAAAACTTTTTAAGCATAAACCTCACTTTTTTAGGGGGATCAAATGCTTATCTGGTCTAATCTGCTCTAATTATATCTTTACTGGTGGTTGACGAAGTTACTAATACCGTGATTTTTTTTTTCTGAAGTAAACATAATTGGTCTGATAGATTTTCATATGTTGATTATCTATTGAATTGAATATCAGTACAAACACTTCTCACACGTTTAAGTGTGTTCAAGCCTTGGGGTTTTTGACAGTTGTGTTACAAGGTGAGAACTTTATATACATGAGTTAAATTCACAGCCTACAAAGCAGGTTTAGAGAACAGACCTTTATTTTTTCTGCAGATGAAAAGACTTGTTTTCAAAGTAGTTGGGGTTCTTAAGAGGAAAACTGCTGCTGCCTCTCTTGATCTCTGTGCTCTTTTAAACAACAAGTGGTGTGGATTGTTATAAATCAGTTTGATATGAGCAATGACATGCTCTATTTCATCTTGTGTGAATTGTCTCTTGAAGGAAAAGTAAGCACAGATTTAATGTTTTGGTAATCTCAATTTAAGTAATCTCAATTGAATAATCTCAATTTACCTGGCCATGTGAATGCTGGATGAAAGTTACCCACTTTCTTAAATAGGAGAATATACTAATATATACTAATAGGAGAATGTCCTACTAATTATGGGAGAAAAGGGAATTAATAACTTCCAAACTGTGATCTATGAAGAGGGGCCTTTGCTACACTTCATTTATTTTCTGAGCTTCAAAGGTCTACTTAATGTCAAACAACTGAAACCAAAAGTAGCTTTCCATCTATTTGTGCTAGATGCTGCAGAGATAAGAGAGCTTAGTAAGGCAAGATACAGGTATTCACCAAATTACCTTGTTACTAGTTGATGGTGGGGGTCATAGAAAAATATAAACTTGATAAGTACTGCATGAGAAATTAATTTTTTTTAATGTGGATGGACAGCTTACTTATTTTTGTCTGTTTCTAAACATCCTTTTGGGAAGTGGCATTGTGCCAAGTGTTCTCCTCCTAAAGCAAAACAGCTGTTGGTTGTTCCTAAAAGTTAATTTTTTTGTGTGTGTGTGGTTCCAGCCAAGTCTTGTTTTAGTGTGCTTTTAAAGAGCATAAATATTTCTCTAATCATACTATGCACCTGATTAGCACAGAGCAGCAACTAGAATGAAACCCCCTTTTTGTTAAATGTTGAGTTTGTTTTGGATGGGTTCTTTAATGTGTTATGGAGATAGACAGGTGTTGAGAAGCTGATGCCTCAAAGCTGGAGAACTACTGAGCAGCTGTGTGGGAGTGAGGAAAAAAAGATGTAACACATCTTGAGGATGTATGTCTATGTTCTAAAGAATGATGACTTGTTATTAGGAATAAGGAATACAGGTCTATGACTGAATATAATAGTCAAGTTTGATATATTGGTTGTCTAGGTTTTCTTGTGTTTTGTTTTGATTGTTTTTTATTAAAATTTAAAACTGTAAACTGAAGAGACTTTGTGGAGTAGTATGTTGTGGACACTAAAATGAATTTCATTCTTGAAGTAGATTCATGCTTTTACTTTTTTTTTTCCCTTCATTTAACCATTCCATGTTTTTGTAACGATGATCCAGCTAAAACTTGAGCGGAGAAAGTAAACTCCAAAACATGAATTTCAGCATGAAATCCTTAAGACATTGCCAAAAAAAAAAGTTAATGTTAAAGGGTATAAACACAGAGGTAGGAGGGCATAAAAAAAAAAAAAAGATAGAGGAATTTTTATTTCATCCCCTTAAATTTTAGGTCCAAAATAGGCTTTTAAAGTTGAACAGGTTGTTTAGAAAGAAAAAGTTAGGATACCTGAATTCTAAGGTTTGGCTAGATGGAGTAAAAACTCCATTTCCAGTTTACTGAGAAAAAAGTTTTGACGAACACATGGCTAAACATTTACGTAAGTTTAAATCACAAAAAACTTTTGAGATATATTATTTACAGAATTAATTCAGTGCTGGGATCTGGATTGCGTTTCTCATAGTTCTGTAATGTAATGTGTTAGTGCTTTAACTGTTACATTTGTCACAATTCAAGTAATTTATACAGATATTTTACTAAATAAGTTCTATAGATGCACTTTCATCTGTAGGCTTGCGAAAGAGTGGTTATAGGTAACTGGAAGAGGAGCAAGAGTTAATTTTTTAACGAAGATGGTAAGAATGGAGGTTCTGGGAATGGTGAAATTATAATGAAGGTTACAAAAAAGACTTTGAAAAATGGTTGGTTTTGTAATTAACCTGGAACAAAATCAAATTGTTCCTGTTCTGTGCTAAGACTGTGGAATGAATAGGAAAAAAGAAATGTTACCTCATTGAGGATTGTAGGTTTTGGAAATTTACTTTTCCTCTCTGTTTTTAGAGAAGATATGTACGCTCAGGACTCTATTGAACTGTTGACAACATCTGGTATCCAGTTTAAAAAGCACGAAGAAGAAGGAATTGAGACACAGTACTTTGCAGAGCTGCTCATGACATCAGGAGTTGTATTATGTGAAGGAGTCAAGTGGCTTTCCTTTCATAGGTAAATTCTGCATGTTAAGTATTTGAGCTTTCAACATCTGATCGTTGTTTGAATTCTAGAACTTAGATTTCACATCTCCTGAGTTTAAGTCCTGTGTATGTAGCCCATATCTTGGCTAGTAAGACTGAGGAAATATTTCTGTTGTAATATCCCTAACACCATTTTGTATTGGAAGAATAGAGGGCACAGGGTTTTTACTGGTGTTTTTAGCTTTGGTGTTAATGCAGTAACCAGAAAACTGTGAAGGTGAAAAACATCAAACTGCTAAAGCAGCAGGTGGCGCCGTACACGTGCAAGTAATAACAGAAACATTTCTAAAAGCAAACTATTCCTAAGCAGTCCTTGAGGAAATACTGTCTGTTTCATAGGAGAGAATTGTCAGTGAAGAGGTCTGTAAAGCACTCTTAAATTTGTTGTAAATATCCTGCTTATCTGGGCAGACGAAATTACTCAGTCTGGATGGAGATCCCTGCTAATCCTTATGTATATATTTTACTGCTTATTCCATTAATGAAGTCAATCTCTCAAGTAGAAATAGAAATGTGAATACTAAATCTCTATGAATCTGTCATGCTACAAAAGATTTTTGAGTGTTAATAAGATTTAACACTTTGAAAGCATACACAGTAATTGTTGTTTAGCTAACTGCATGCTGGAATTTTTGCAAGCAGCAGTGTCTTTAAATGCTTATTGCTATGTAATGCCCTTGAGTTGATATCTTAAATGCTGGCTTCTAAGGAAGTCAGTAAGGTAAAGCGAATAAACATGACTTTAAGCAAACTAGTCTCAGCTAAAACGTGTTTATTTCACCTGTTGTATTAGTAGGTGGTATATAAATGATGAAATTAAAATAAAAAATTCTTCATCCATAAGTATTAATAGTTGGAAAAGACAAAGTCACATGGAATTAGAGAAGTATTTATGTAATAAACTCAAAAATAAGAATTGTTTTGGCAAGGAATGTGTAACAGGAGTAGAAGGGTGTATATAACATTTTTGAAGAAGCTGTGGTTTTGATTTGTTTTTTAGAAAGAAGTGCTAGGCTGAGTTTCCAAAGCAGAAAGGTTTTAAAGAAAAGGCAGTTAAACAAAGAAGGATACTCTGAGCACAGTTGTCACTTCCATCTTCCACTTAACAGCTGTTTCAACTCGCAATACCGCTCTAAAATAATCTTACTATGCTATCTTGCTTCTAGAGTAGCACCTTGGGGAAGAATACTGTAACAAGAATGCCTTAAATTGTGTCAAAATAACTACAAAAGCCAAATTAGACTCAAGTTTTTTTCAGCTTCCTAAACACAGTGTTATGGGCTCTTACGTGTGTATTTGTGTTTTACACTTGACTACAGTAGTATGACTTGGATGGTTCAAGAGAAGGGGAGGCAGGTTATGCATGTAACTGGTGCCTTAGCAGAGGATGCCATGTAAAGCAGCTTCAGCCTCAAAGTGGTGTTTTTCCAATATTGCCTGATGACTAAGGGCCCACTATAAGGTATACCTGAGCAATTTCTACACTAGGGATTCTTTCTAGAGCATAATTATATTTAGTGTGTGTAATTCCTGATTAATAGGCTGGTTAAAGTGTAGTGCAAGCCATATGCAATAATGCCATCTTTTATTGGTGCAGCTTATGAACGGTTTTTGAAATGGCTTTAATAATAGAAGTCCAGTTTCATCTGTGCTAAAATGAGTTTCTGTTGTGGATTTCACTGAAAGTGTCTTTAGAAATCTTCTTAAGACATTTGTTCAGCAAGTGTTTGTCAAACAGTGATTATTAGAGTGTTTAAAGCTTTTGTGCTTTTTCAGACCTTGTTGATATTATCTTGAGCACAAAACCATGGAATAAGTGGGTTAAGTTCCAAGGAAACCAAAATTATGCAAAACTCTAAATAAGCATAGGTCATATAAAATGTGCCACAAAGACTAGTGACCAGCTGTTTCTAAATACACCTTTGATTGTGATTATGTTCTATCAGTGTAAACTTACACAGCAGGATGCTCAGCTGAAAATTTGTTCCATTTAGGCTCTCCATGCGGTAGTTCTTTGACAACTGATAAAGCTGTGCATAGTAGTTGCTGACTCTGCTATTGCCTCTGTTTCCTTAAAATGCTTAAATTACTACTAACTCTTAAAATTTGAGTCCCATAGTAAGTGGGAGAAGGGAATTACTCCTTTCTCAGAGCATGAAGGTGTGGTTTGGTTTTCAATTTCTTTGATTTCTTTGAACTTCTATGCAGTTCATTTCTAAGCTCTTTGCTTCTCAAATAGTTCTTTTTGTGTGCTTTTTATCTCTGCATTTGATGTAGCTGCCTTGGCATCCTGACATGCTGACAAATCTCTCTGGACCTTCAGTTCTGTCAGATCTGAGTGAAGAAATCTTTGCATTGTCACCAATTCTTGTGTATTGCAACTTCATAGACAACTTCATCAAATCTTGTGTGTGTGTATGTTAAAATGTATTTGGGTCAATGAGAGAGAAGGGGGAAGCCTTGACTTTGTGATTTTTATCACAGTCAAAAGAGCTGTGAGTGCTTGACAGTCTAGCAAGTTAGGAAGGAACAGCTCAAATGCTGATTTTTGTGGATGTTCAACTGCTCTGCTGATTTGTGCACTTGTGTGCAGCCTCCTTTGTCTACCTTTGGAGGGTCTGTGAAACCATGCTTTTTTGAAAACAAAAACCCAGACATTCTTGGGATGCTGCAAAGTTCCAAGCTGATGTGTTTCAATAATCATTTCTGTCTGACTGATTTTAGTACAATTTAATCTGTTGGCTCATCTCTGTTAGCATTATAAAATGAACTAAAGCTTTCTCAGTTCTTGCAAGTTTTGATTTGTTTCAGAGGCTTGGTGCTTGAGTAGAATTAGATGTTAATTGGCGATCTGAATTCTTCCTTGACAGTAACAGAAAGAAATAGAGGCATGTTTGATCTTTACTCTTGTCTTGTTGCCTAGAGCTGTCCTGTTCAGTGAAAAAACAAAACAAATGTCTGCAAGAGTGAGTGCTTGTGTTGTATAGCTCCACAAATTGTAACTGTGCTAAGCAATTTCAGGTGATGATATTAGAAATGGTGCAAGTTTTTTAAGGCAAGGAAGTCTGTGTGCTTTAGGGTATAAACCAACCACTAATCACTGTTAGAGGATTAGAAGAAAACTTCTTTAATGAGCAGGTAATTACATAATTGCTCACCATGGACTTTCTTAGCCTTCGTTTAGCATTCAGCAGTGGCCACTCAAAATTTGTTTTAGTCAATCTATCTTAGTCTTGAATTGGAGTGACAGTTTTTATGTCTGTAAGCTTAGATCTGCTGCAATCTCCAAGTGAAAAAAAAGTGTAATTCTCAATCAAAATTGCTATTTGTAATAGCCCATTTTCTCTCAATATGAATAGTAAAGGAATGTTGACTTTTCTTTAAGTACTTTCTTCTTTAAAGAAATTAGAAGTGTTTGAGAGCATCTGTTTTCTATTATTTTATTCATATACATTTTTAAAGACAATTCAAAAAAGCTTTTTTTGGAAGACTAGTAGCACAAATATGTGGTTTTTTTCACTTTAATATGACTGTTGCATTTGAGCCTTGAGGATGATCAATGTTAGGAATACATTGAATTTAAAAAATGTAGACTTTAAAGGAGTAAGTCTCCATAATCTTGAACAGTATTTTTTGCATCTTTTTGAACAGCCTTTTTTGTTCATGTGGCTTTTTCTTTTCTTCCTCTATAGAGGGCTTTATGCTGATATGGGCTTTCCCACCACTTCCCTCCCCCTTCAAATGATCTAATAAAATTAGACTTCCAAGCTACTGTTTTGCCAAGTTTACTACAGTTTTTACTTTGTAAGAGTCAACTGAAATCCTTCTTTATCTTTGGCTCCTTTGCTCCCTGGCCAGTGGCTGTTGCTGTGGAGATTGGAGGGTGGCCAGCACAGCTTCAAAGTACCAGATGCAGTGCAGGATTTGTTCAACATGAAATTTCTGCTTAGCGCACTGGAAACCCCCATGGGAGATCTGCAATAGTCTATAGGTATTGTATATCTTATATTAATGGACTTGTAGCAACCAGTCCATTTACCCCCAGTATGTTCAAGGTTTTTCTACCCTCGGTCTAGAAACTTGTAGTATAAAGATGACAGAGATAACCTTATTGTATACAAAAGGTTCAAAAAATAAACTTATTTACATTGAGTGTGCAAGCTGAAGCCTTGAGCCTATATCATAAGTCACTGTTCTTTGTGGATCCTAAAGATCTGCAAGATCAATGGTATAGTGCTCTTAACTGATTTGTCTATTCTATTGCTTATCTCAGTTAAAGATCCTGGCCAGTATTTACGAAATTGAAAAATTCTTGGTTTTGAGTATGACCCTTGTGTAATCAAGAATGAACACAAAGTCTTAAACTGGAAATTTGGAGTCTGTGGTGGCCACCTGCTCACTTGAATCATCCCTCAGCTCTATGCTAAGGTTCCTTAAATAGCAAAACTGATAAAGCCTTCAGTAGAGGCAGCCCTGCTGTGTATTTTCATCTTCTTTGTTAGTACAGGCATATTTTAAATTGTATGTTGGTAAAATCTAGGAACTGATCTGGTTCAATGCAAACTTAATAACATGGAAGAGAAAGTATCACTCCTCCACTTAGTTTAGTACATTAGCAGCCCTGCAAGTACAAGGGATCAGAACAGATGAGTTTCATGGTAAGGTCATGAACAATCTGGTTTGTAATCGCTGCCCTCCTAGGAAAAAGCATAACTTGTCATCACTGCTTTTTGTTGTGGTGTTCAGCCCTGCTTTAATACCTGCTATCTCTCTTTCCTGTATTTAACCCTCCTGTTTCTGCTCATAAGTATGTGTAAAAGTACACAGTTTCCCCGTTACTGCCACACCTCATTCCTACGTCCTCTTTATTCCATCGAGCTGTGGAGGGGGAAGCCTTCCCAAACTCTTCTCTCTACCATGTACACACTATAATACCCCCATTTCTTCTAACTAATAAGCCCTGCTCAGTTACCTTGCTGCCTCCTGCAGACTTACATGTACACACAAAAATTTTTCCAGCATATTCTGTCATTGCCTCCAGAAAGAGTAATAGTCTACAAGCTATTAAACTTTGTAGTTGTCTGTGTGCTGATTTAATTGGAAAAGTTGAAAGACAATTCCTCTTCTTTGTTGCTGAGGGTTAGACTTTCCTCCAGGCATAAACATGCATTGGCTCTGGAAACTCATTAATCTTTTGGATTTCAAGAACTGTAGAAGTCTCTGTCTGTCTCAATTTGTAGTGAGAAACTCCAGTCTATGTGAAGGAAACCAGCTTAGGAGTCTTTCTGGTAGAAGTTCTTGATATCAGATGAAGACCCAGCAGCCCTACCTTATTTCAGGATTTAGAGAAACTCCTGTAGGCAGATCTTTTTGTATCTTCACTTGGCCTTATTCAGACTAAAATAAAATGTTTTCTCTGGAATCTGCAATGGGGCTGTTTATATTGAAGTTTAGGTTTTTTTCATAGAAACTGGTCTTAATTACATTGAATTTAAGCAGAATATCTGTCAATGTGAAGTGAAGTCTTGATGTTGGAAGTGAAAAGGATGCTTCTAAGTCATTTGCTTATATTGTTTTTGTTATTAATTTGCAGTGGATACGACTTTGGCTATCTAATCAAGATCCTGACAAACTCCAATTTACCTGAGGAAGAGCTGGACTTCTTTGAGATCCTGCGATTGTTTTTCCCTGTCATCTATGATGTAAAATATCTCATGAAGAGTTGCAAAAATCTGAAGGTAAGTAATCTGTTAATGGTTTGGAACAAATTTTGCATTTGGAGACACAGTACAGTACGTCATGCTTAAAAATACTTTCTCTGTTTTTATTGTCTGCTTTTGCTTTGGTGGTGCATATTAAGCATTGTTGTCTTAAGCTTTATATATTTAATATTAAAGGTGGTGTTAGAAGTAGTCAAGAGCACAAATCAATTTTTATAACTGCTTACCATTAAAAATATCATGTTGAAACTGTATTTACGATACTTTGTTGATAGGTGATAAACCCATGTTTGGAATTAATTCTTCATTTCCTTAGCCATAAAAATTTATGGGTCTCATATACTCTTGTTTCCTCATTGTGCAGTCCACTAAACGACTGCAGTCATCTAGGCAGAGGTAATTCCAAGAAGATTATCTGGAAGTGTCTTGGGAAGAGAAATGAAATGAAGAATGTTTCAGATGGCCCCATAAGCAAAGATAAACAACAACATATGTTCAGGGACAACATGTGACTTTTAGGAAAAAAAAAAAAAAAAAGAGCTAGAAACTAATCTCTCATGTCAGGCCAGCAGGGCTAATTGGCATACTCTATCAGGCATAAAATTTGGATACCTTATTGGACTGGAGAACGAGTGGGAACTGGAGCTAAGTGTGTGAAGGGGAAGACAGCAAATGAAAGAAAGATACTAAAGGCAGTGTTAACAGCTTTACTTGCCAAAGAGCTGTTAAGAGTCTGGACTGCTGCTGGAGTGAGGTGCATCATTCGTCTGAGGCAATTGATGATTTGTTGCTTTTATGGAAAGTAATTTAACTCTCTAGGATTTCTTAATGAAAACCTGCAGGGAGAAGAGAACACTTGCCTTAGTAATATCAAATCCTAACTAAGGAATGTCTTGCTAGTTCATCATGCTGTGAGCTACTGATCTATCTGCTGTTTATAGTCTTCTGCTTCTTTCTGAGATGAACTGGCAGAGTGTGTCACTTTCAGTAATAGCCTACTTTTGTGGAAAGTAAATTGTGTGAATGCTTTATTAATCAAGTTAATGTTGAAAATGTAGATCACCCTTCCAGTTAGTAAGAAAAGTATACTTACCCGTGTTCGTATACAGTTGTTACTGGTGTAATCATCTGGGTAAATGCCTGTGTATTAGGGAGCATCTTAGAAACACTTCTTCTCCACAGAGGCCAGGAGTAAAAATTAAATGCTCCTAAACTTCAGGAGTCTTAAATTAGGGGTGAGGGGGAGAACCTGCCCCAAAAAGTCCTCACTTTCACACTCCCAGTGAAGCAAAGTAGAGCATCTGGTGCCTATCTGGTGACACACTTTGCAAGAACAGAATGTATATTCCAAATTTAGTGACATAGAAAAGATGACAAATTGATGTTCCATGTCATCATTCAGAGGGGACATTCCCAGTGGGCTTGGGAAAGAGGGTATTGTAGTTTCTGGCATAATTAAGGCAGGTTGTGTGTAACCTGCATTGTTTAGAGACACTAAGATTTTTTGGAAGACAAGAAAAACCTTCAAAGGTCTTATTTTGGCAAACTGAAAGAACAAGGGTGGTTTTTTTTTTTCAGAGCTGAATATGTAGGTCAGCTTTCCTGCAGTAAATTTTGATCCACTCACCTAACCTGCAGGCTGATAGTGACAGCAGAGGAAGGGAAGTGCTTCCAAATTTACTAGTGATGAAGTGATGATGGACCTGAACTGAGAAAGGCTGCCTGAAACAAATTACTAAATATTTAGTGTTGTGACTGTAAAAATGCATGTGCAGTGTCCTAATGTGTGTGACCTTTGATCTTTATTAAATTGCAGTGAATTGAACAGATGTGCAGTTGTCTTTTATAGACTTGTCTAAGTTATTTTTTTTGTATGATAGTCACTGATCTGCTGTAGGTCCTCTACTCTCTGCCCCCACACACTCAAAAAAGATTCTTGGCATTGGAAAGAGCTTCAGAACTGGAAATCTGTTCGATGCTTTTTTTGTGGAATTAAGTACTCTGTGAATTTACAGTCTGTTATGATTTTCCTGGCATGCAGATTGAGAGTTGACTTGAGATACTAACGTACTAATGTATTATAGGTTAAACTGTTGCTTACATTGAAAAGGCTTTTTATGTAGACAATTCCAAATCTTTTGATAGTAGTGGCAATCCTAAGTAATGTAGATTGGTAGACCTTGTTGGGAACTTGCTTTTAATTTGGGGTTTTGTACAGAACAATAATCTGTGACTGTCGTGAAATGAGTTTGAAGTAGATTTGCTGCTGACCACGGTGGTGTGATTATGTAAATTATTCTGTGGCCTTTCTCTTGGAAGGTTGATACTCTGAAAATTTGGGAAGAATTTGTCGTTCTCCAAGAGTGAAGATCTGGAGTGCAAAAGTCTTACTTGAAAGAGAATCTCAATAGTCTAATAATTTTCTGTTCTGGTTCTATCCAGGACAGGATGGATTTTTGCAGTAGGTAGGAGGGGGCATGGCTAGGACATGGAGGTTATTCTGTGGCACCTCACATCATTTTTTGGGCATGGGGGAAGGGCTTGCTTCCAGATCAGGGTAGTGTGGTGGAGGGAGCAATCAGGTATTATTGTCAGGTGTTTCTGTGGGTGAACAATACTGTTTCTTTTCTTGCACACCCTTTCATTAGTATTGTTGCTCTTTCTGTTTGTTTTCTTATCTCACTGCTGTTTTCCAGCAAATGGCTCATATCTCAACCCATGATCTTCACTTTTGTGCCTCTAGTTCTCTCCAGTCTGCCACAGGAGAGGGCAGGGAGAGGGGCGACTGAGTGAGCGGCAGTGTAGTTTGGAGTGGTTTTAGTGGAAACACTAACTTGGAGAATACCATTCCTAAACCATGACAGCCTTACTTGGTGCCCAGTGTGGGGCATGAAGGATTGAGATCTAATCAGAGGGGATTGGAAACAAATTTCATCTAAGCATTTGTCCTATGAGGTTCAGAGCCAATGGTCACAATGTTGCTTGGTCTATTTGTGTGAGTGTGGTACCTAACCCTGTATATGTTTCTATGTATCTACTATGTGCCCATCAAGGTGCTCTTTTTGGTATCAGGATTGCTTTGTTAATGTATGTTGATTGTATGAACTGGAGTCATGTTTATGACATGATAACATCAAGGGCAATGAGGATCCTTTGGGATATTTAGTATATTCAGTGCTACTCTCCTGCCCTTACCTTGGGTGCTACCTCTGGGAGTCCATTGCTAATCATACCTAGTCTGTGGGGAGAACAGGGGAGGCTAGCTTTCCCCAGCTTTTCACCACCTTTTTCTCCTTCAGACCTGTTAGATTAGCTTTTGAGAAGTTTTAATTTCCTTTGGATGTTAAGGAAAACATGTTCTTGCTTCTATGTCGACTTTGTCTCCTTTGACTCTAAACATGGTCTACACCATGTTTAGAGTCAGTACAGTCAACACTGTGTGTTGAATCAGGACAGAGATTTCTAGGAAGAAATCAGAGATCTGTCTGAGCGAGGATAGTAATGAGTAGCATGGAATGTGGGATAAAATGGGCCATTTTTTTTGAAAATTCTCTCCTCCAGTATTTTGAGAGTATCACTACGGGACCTTGTTAAAGTGACAGAATATTTGCAAGAAGAATGCTGTGGCAACTCCATAAAGAATCAACTTACTGAAGTGTGCTGGGCCCTGGCTGTTCTTTACTGGACACAGTCCAGTGCTAGACAGAAGCCTTAGGGGAAGAGGAAGAAAGCAGATCAACAGGTGCTGTGACCACTGCAGCTGAACCAGAAGAATAACTCATGCCAGTAACAGTTACACCTACACAGATTTCTTCTTCTGAAGTTTTGCAGTAGCCAGGATGGGACATGGCCGGGACATGGAGGTTATTCTGTGACACCTCACATAATTTTTTGGGCATGGGGGAAGGGCTCGCTTCTGGGTTAGGGTAGTGTGGTGGAGAGAGTGATCAGGTATTGTTAGGTGTTTTTCTGCTGCTTAAGACAGACTAAAACTAGCAATAGAAGGACTAGGTTTTCTTGTTAGTTTGTAGGTGTTATTTGGGAATGTTATTCTTGAAGCTTCCAACATTTTAAACAAAAATCTGGACCCAAACGTTGCCATAAGATTCACAGGAATTTTCATAATGTTTGATCTGATTTTAAGTTTGGACTCTTTTATAGCTCCATAAATTTTAATTTTGACTGTTATGCTTTTGCCTCTTATTGTTTCATGTCTTGTACTTGAAACAGGTTAAGAGTGCATGGAAGGGTGAACTGTAGGCATTCTATATTTAAAAGCATTGCCTCTGTGCAACATTTTTGCCTTTCAATGCTTATGGCAGCACTTAAGATTGTCTTTTTTTTTTTTCCCTTTTTAATCTTTCTAGATCTTTAAGAATGTGCATGTGCTTTAGTCTTGTCAGTAGCTTTATATCTCACTGAATTAAAAAAAGTCTTTGTACGATCATGTGCTCACAGCATTAAAAGACTGCGGTTACAGTATTTCATGTCTTCCTTCAGCTGATTGGTGTTATCTATGTAAAACCAAACCAAATGTTGACAGCTTTGCTCTCACGTATAGAAGCTATTACTGTTTGGAGAAGACACTAAAATGATGTTTAGTCACTTTGTAGTTAAGGGGATAATTTTTCACATAAGCTTATTGAGAAGAAATTTCCTTCAAAACTGGAGAAGTTTTACCTTTTGGAGAAGATAGATTTGCAGCTTTGATGTGTTCTCTACTGCCTTGTAGTCTGTCCTTTTAAAGCATTTTATCAACAGTCATCTGGAAGGAATTGTTAAGTAATGACATCTGGTTACTGGAGAAGCTGGAACATAAGGAGTACTAGTTTTGTTGGTTGCAGATACTGTGTTATTTAGTCAGTACTGACAGACAATATTAATACTGTTTGATTCTCCTGGTATGCATTTATCTAGTATAATGACTGTTACAGCTACTGTGCAGATATTAAAATATGCCTGAGTTTGTATGGCCTGTGTAACAGATTTTCCCAAATATAGCTGTTCCATGTTCTAATTTAACTTTTCAGCATTTAACAAAAATGTTTTGTTTTTCAGGGTGGGTTACAAGAAGTGGCTGAGCAGTTAGAGCTGGAAAGGATAGGACCACAGCATCAGGCAGGATCCGATTCTTTACTCACAGGAATGGCCTTTTTCAAAATGAGAGAAGTAGGTGGACATACTGTTTTTATTTCCACGATAGTAATGTGCTGTGATAGTCACATGGAATTGCTGATTCTGCTATGTCTGTCATATTTTAAGGAGGTCTCTGAAGGGCTTCAGGGGTCAATCCTTTCTTGACAAAAATCAGACCACCTGAGTGGTGAGTTTTCCCTGAGTAACCAGCCTTACTGATTCTTTGCTTTGCTGCTGTGAGTGAATATTTCTTCCCAATTCTAGCCTAGGCCTGAGTTTTGGATGTTTTGTGAAGTTTTGTTTTAGGGTGTTTTTATCTCACCTGTTTGCAGGGTGCCTTTTTTAATGTGACTGCTGCAGTGATTTATGAACTGCTGAAGCCAGACTCCTTTCTGGGTAGCTGTACTCAAGCTAATTTTTTTAAAGCTTTTGCTCAGTGTAATATCCAGGTGGTGTGTACTGCTGCTTGTGACAGGCTGAGAGGTGGGGAAGGAGTGTTGATGAACCATTTCTAGCTAAACTTTCAGGCTAGAGGTATATTGAATAATGACTTCCAGGCTGCTTTGGAGAATTTCCATGCATTTCTTTTTCCTTGCTGTTGAGTTTAACTACGGTTTAACTAAGTTTAACAGTTTAACTAAGGTTCTAAAAGTCAGTTAATTCAAGGTTTACAGCAAGGACAGTGCTGTAAGGTCTTACAAGCTTCGCTTGTCTGCATACAACAGGAAAATATTAGGATATTTTGCATTAGCAGAACAATCAAATGTCGAACAGGCCTCTTCTGCAAAGCAGTTGCACTGAACAAATGCTAATACATCAGAACATGGCATTCTTCCAGCAATTTAATGTCATTTGCCATGTCAAAATAGATGGCAATATCAAAGCTAATCATTTAATCATGTTAAGTACTATATGCTGAAGTCTACCTTCTGGAATCCAGCCTTCTGTATGAAGGAGAAAATGACCATGAGATTGTGACAAATATTAGTGACACAGCAGCTGAATAAAAATGATGGTTTAAGCTGGTTTGCTCATCCTAGCACTCTGTTCTGCTTCTGCTGGAACTGTTGCAGTTGTCAAGCAGGTCATGGCCTACAGATGCAATAAAAAGGATTATGTTTATGGTATGATCTAAGTCCAGTGTGCTACCTGCTGTCTGCCTGGTAGTGTTAAACCTCCACTCTTGAATTTGAAGCAATATCCAAAGCAAAGAAAGGGAAGCATGTAATAATCATGCATAAGATACAGCCTTTCAAGTTAGTTTTCTAGAGTAAAAGTTCAAACCCATGATAGTTTCTTTAATGAGATGCAGTTTGTGTTAGGTGGCAAACTAGCTGGTTGAATTTATTTACTAAAAGCTTTTACCAGAAGTAGCAATCTCTGAGGGTTTTTTAGTGCAACACACTTGCTTAATTAAGCCAACAGACATGGACTCGTAATGAATTTTTTCCTTAGTACTTACAAATACTCTTTGCAAATACAGCATTTCTAAATAAGAACACAGTAGTAAGTAGAGGGAAGTACATTTAATGTAGTTTTTTGAAGCTTTTCAGCAGAGTTCAGTGTTTAAAAATGTATTTCTGAGTAAAAAAACTTGATATTACAGAGCTTTTTGAGGCACAGAATTTTGTTACTAATAGCTGTGAAGGGGATGCAACTTGCTTGCTATATTTTAGAGTGACAGCCAAATACTGATCCTTTTCTTTCCGTCAGGAATACTTAAATAATGATACTACAAGAGTAGAGTTGTTATTTTGGGCTTTTCGTACCTGTTTTATTTCATTAAGAGCTGCTGAGGGCTGCAAAACTTTTAATTAAAGTCTCTGATGGGAGACAGTACAGAATTTTCCATCTTGACTGTGCTGCTAAAAGCAGAGCTTGAAGGGAAAACTTTTGAGCTGGGTGGTATGTACAGGTTTAGACTGTGTATTGCATTGATTCTGTTCCTGCATACTTCTGCCTGTCTTAGATTTCTGATATTGATGATGACTCACAATGTGAACCACGGGGGTGTCCAGGATTGCTGTGAAGGTTTTAGGGTGAAAAGTGTTTATGTATGTGTGTGTCTTCTTATTTTTTGCAAGATAATTTGTGATTTTGTGCTTGAAAACCCATGTGAAAGGCAGAGGATCAGAATATAATGGGCTTTGTCTTGCACTGAAAGGTTCTATTTGCAATTTAGACTTGTAATGTGTAAAGGCAGTCTTGGTACAAATTTTGCTGTTCCTCATAAAATGAAGTCCCCATCTGTGAGGAGGTGAAAATGCATCTTTCTGCATTTCTCTAAACTCTATAATGGGTTTTGTGCTCATCCTCCCCACCTCCAAACCTATATAATATAAATCAGGACATCTCTGTTCCAAGACAGAGTATGGTGAGAACTCCACACTCGAGGAGAGGTAAGAGAATGGGCACTGATAATTGATGCTAAGCATATGCCTGTTGTAAGAAGCACCACAGAAATCCGATGGAGAAATATCTCTGCTGCTGTTGCTGATATGTGAGTGATGACTAATAATACAAAATTGTGAAAACATTGCATTTGACCATTTAATTGGGAGAGGTGCACAGGAAGACTGATGGTATTTCTTGACAGATTTAAATAACAGTGTCATATAGCACATTGTGATAATGTGTTGAGATTAAGT
Organism: Dicaeum eximium; assembly: GCA_013396995.1. NCBI lineage: Eukaryota > Metazoa > Chordata > Aves > Passeriformes > Dicaeidae > Dicaeum > Dicaeum eximium. The sequence continues at coordinate 40,647 of VWZP01002215.1, read as the reverse complement.
GTCTTATTATACTAATTATATACTCTTTTGCACCTTGGGATTTGCTATCTTATTTTAAAATAAAGTAATTTTAAAGCCTTTGTACAGTTCCATTGAAACAGAACCTTTTCTTTTGCAATAATTCATGTCTCTTAACTTTTTAGATGTTCTTTGAAGATCATATTGACGATGCCAAATATTGTGGCCACTTATACGGTCTTGGTTCGGGGTCATCTTATGTACAAAATGGCACAGGAAACGCTTACGAAGAAGAAGCCAACAAACAGTCATGACATGAAATGAAAGGCCGTCTTTTTGACCTCCACATGCTTGTATATAGGTTTTATCTCTGGTTGAACCCCTTGGACAATTAAGGCTTTTTTCCCCCCTTTTTCAGCACACTTTCTTTTCTGCCTTTCTATCTACTAAACTTGACTGTTCCTATCACAGATTTTGATCTTAATATTGATATGTAAAATTTTCTGGGTTACATTTTGGCCTCTTAACAAGCCCATTTGTAAAGAAGCATGTATAGGATCAGTGTGGCAGAGAGAAGGGGAAAGTTGAATCATAATGAATATTCTGGTAAACTTGCCTACATTGTTCTTCCAGTTTTTTGTCTTTCCCCTCCCTTCTCTAAATTAATTGCCTCTGATTATAACTAACTTCCTCCTTCATGTCTGTTCTTTCCAGTATGCAGGCGTTTTAGCTATTCAAGATTGTGGACCATCAGATTTGCACTTTAGAGGGCGACTCTGACTCAGATCCTCTGTTTTATTTGAAGTTTGTTTTGATTTTTTCTTTTGCCCTCAGCTAGAAAACAATCATCTGCCAAGTTCAGCAGCTTCAAGCTGTATTTCCTTGGTATCTCAACCCACACAACAGGACATATTTGCTGCATTATCTCTGTTTGTTCAAGCAAAACAAACTACTGAAATCATAGTAATTGCTCTTACTTTACTAGTGTTTGGTCATCTTCCAACACATCCTGCACATGTCAACTGCAGGTTGGCCTGCTGCTTTAAAACTGCTCTGTGATGGGGGAAAGAGGCTTGAAAAAACAGCTTTACACCCTTCAGGAGAAGAACAGCTATGACTTTAGCCTTTTTGCCATTAAGCTGAGAGTTGAAGGATAATGAAATAGTAGGAGTCTTGTAATGGCACATTTCCCTTGATTAACCTCGTGGCTTTTATCCTAGTAATGTTCACCTCAGATATTTTTTATGAAGTCATATTTATTATGTACTTGATTTCATGATTTTTGTAAGTCAGTTAAGTTGAAGATAAACCCCAAAGATCTGAAAAAATGCTATTTAATTGAATTATTGAATTAGAAGGACAATTAAATCATGCTTTTTTGTAGTTGTTACAAAGACATGTTACAGATATTTGTTGTAAGACAACAAAATATAAATAACTTCCAGCAAATATAAATAACTTCCAGCGAATAAAGTTACCTGAGGAGTGTAATGCTAGTTTATTTTTGAGTATATCTTACAATATATTTTAGATATATTGTTTTCAAGGACCCTGAAGAATGTTCTTAACTCTGCATAGCATGTATACAGAGCAGTTGTGCAGGAAGGATTTTTGGTATTGAATAGCTAAATACTAGCCTGGAATGATGGAATGCGTGACATTGTGTGTCTGTGCGTGTGCGCGCGTACGTGTGTTTGACACGGAAATCAATGGCAGAAAAATCTCCAAATGTTCGCCAATTCTCTGTTTTATCTTGTACTTAAAAGCAAAAAATCAAACACCTTTTTCTCATTGAATTATGATGATGTAACTGGGCGGTCCTTTTTAAACAAGTAATTTGCATAACAGAGGGTATTTGTTTTTAAAGCTTTTGTAAATAAAGGCCTAAGAAATGTTTTCTTACATAAAAACAGACTGGTGGTTTTGTTGCAAAATTTTTCCTGGAATGTGATTATTTGGTCAGTTCAGCTCTGTTTTGTTAGGCATGATAGTTCTTTTCTACATGCTGATATAGGGGGATCTAACTCGCTGCTCCTGACTGATTTCACATTCAGAGCAGGATTGTGTTCGTGGGTTTCCAGTCATTTAATTCTTACCGTCCTGAGTTGGAAGAGGGGTGACTGCAATTTACTTCTGAGGCATCCTAATCCCATTAGTACTTTTATACCATTATGCGTTAGATGATGGTGAGTTGTTTTAACTTCAGTTGTCTTTGGCTTTAGGATTGTGATAGTGAAAGCAGGCTGAATTCTTACTGTGGCCTCCAGGGTTTGCATAGACAGGCAGTGAAGAACCCCTGAAGTTTGCTGCATTTGCTTTAAAGTCATAGCTTTGCCTAAAGCATATGGATACAGCTATCTGGTTAACTTGAGCAGAATGACTCTTCGAAGGACTTTAATGGGTTTTTGTTTTGAAGTAGGTTTTTAATCGAGGATCAAAGGAAGTTTTTAGAGCCTTCTGAATGTGTGCCTACAGTAAAAGTTCTAGTGCCGATGGGGATGTGCTTTTGAAGTGACTGCTGAGCATCCCATATGCTGTGCTGTGCTTTTCTTTGCTTCCTGTCATAGAATCATGGAATGGTTTGGGTTGAAAGGAACCTTAAAGATAATCTAGTTCTGACCCCCCTGCTATGTAGAGGGACACGGTCCTCTAGACCAGTATTTGACTTCAAAGAATTCTACTCCTGAGTTTTCTTCTGGTAACAAAAGCATTTCTCAAAAGCCACTGGTCAGCATGAAACAGATTATGCTTTATTCTGTGAGAGAACGCTTGGTCTGATCACTGTGATTTGTCTGTTGAAAGTTGATTGCAGCTGGGGAGAGATCTGTGCATCATTCATTTCCTTGGCAAAATTAGATTTAGTTTCCATTAAGGAGTGATTTAAATTGTGAATTGTAGAGATGATTAAAAAAGTAATTTCTTATGTGTAGGACCATTATGTGTAAAATTCAGAGCCTGAAATCTGTTTCCAAAATGGCCAGCTTTAATTGCTTTTACAAAAACTAATGTGTAGGCACAGTTCCAGCTGTCTAGACATGCACCTTTTTGTTCAGAGACAAGAATTCTCTTTCTAGCCCTCTGATTTTCCCAATCCATTTAAAATACACTGTTGTTGAGTAGGTTTGTCAGAAGAAATGCAATATCAAAACCTGTTATATTTGATCTTTGTATTTTTAATCCACTTGTATTTTTGGCATCTGGAGTCAGATGGGTGTTCCAGGAACCTTATGTTCTCTGTCACTATTTTTTAAAATATATATAATTTTTATTTTACGCATTTAGTTCCTTTCCTCATTGAAGCTAGGCAAGAAGCATCCTTGAGGTGGAGGAAAATAGGTCTGGAATACATTCAGAGTGTTTAAGGCTTTTTCCCACATACTTGACCTATAAACTCTGACATCCAAGAAATTTCTCTTACCTTGTCTGATTGGTTACTCTATGCTCAAGAATGGTTCATTCTGTTACTCTGAAAATCCAAGAAAAGTAGCAGGAAGCCTCCATTCATTAACAAGGTGCTTCTGATTCAACTCAAAACACAGAAAGGTGGAAGCAGGACCTGTGACATCTGGAATAAGGAAGACTTATCCTTGGTGGCGGAAGATCAGATTAGGAATGTAAAAACAAACTGGACATAAGGAAGTTCTGTTTTAAACTCCCACTTGGTTTTTCAACCTTGAATTAACTAATAACTCAAACCAACATGCACAGAAAGAAAACACTTCCATACTGAAGCAGTTCTTACAACTTCGCTAGAAGTTTAATATTCGCATGTCAGTGGATTTAGGGTGGTGTGGATTCATTGCAGTTTATTAACCTGTAAAATAATTAAGTGAAATTTTAAATAAAACAGAGTTCTCAAGGTTTTTGCTTACACCGCCATGTCAGTGATGGCAAAGAAAACCAAAAGCCTCCAGAAGAATTGTGGGTATTTGTTTAACTACTTTAAATTGTTGAGTTTGAACAAAATCTCACAAAGAATAAATCCCGATTTTTACATAGAGTAAAATAAGTTATCTCCGTGTACTTTTCTATTCATACACTGAAGTTATTTTCCTGGTATGTCTGATGTTTAGTGCACCTTAATTGGTTAATGGGAGATTGTTTTATTTCTCTCTTCCATGAGGGTGCTTATTTGGTGTTTATTTCCCTCTTGCACTACCCTCGCACAGGTAGTGAAATGAGGATGGTTCTCCTGCATTATTTTAGCAGTCTTGGGTTGGGAATAAATCTGCACATTCATGCCAGCTGTGAAGATCTGATTTCTACAGAGGCTGGTGTTGTCATTCTTCTGCCAGCACAGATGAGATACCATTTCCTGGCTCTGTTGGAGAATTGTCTTGCCCAAGAGTGCTCTTTCCCGTGCTCCTAAGACACGTGCCTCAGTTAACTGTTTTGGATAATGTGAGGGAGAACTGGAGAAAGGGGAAGGGGAGCCTTTTCCCTTCTCTGTTTATCAGGTAGGAGTTGGCAGCAGATGAACTTTTTAAGCTGTGTTACAGAAAATGTGCTTTATTCTTTGTAGGACAATGAAGCAGAGCTGGGGTTGCATTGGCAAAACCCTTTCTTCTCATCATATAATAGCTGAGCTTGGCAAGCTCCGTTCCCTTCATTCTTGTGCCTCTGCATGCTCTGGGGAGTAGCTGTAGTATCTATGATAGTGTTTTATATGAAGCTGCTGATTTTTACTATTGTATCTCTTTGAAATACTGGCCAGTTAATCTCTTGATGTGATGGAGAAAATAACTGGAAACAAGCTCCTGTCATTCAGGCTGTAACAGTGTGTGTTTTCTATTTTTGCCTTTATAACAGGAGCTCTTTCTTAAGTGAACTAAGAATTATTCTATTTTCAGATTAAAAAAAAAGGAAAGTGACTTCATAAAATGATGACTGTCAGGAAGTGTTGGGTCTGTTCCAGTTATGCCAATCAGTTAAACTGTGAGCATGCAGAGGAGGAGAAAGGGGAGATGGCTCACAGCACACTCTTCCAACTGATCATCTGCTTGAGATTACAGTGATCTAGGATGAAGGATGTGATCAATGCCTCAAGTACTGGATTTCAGGATGATTGAGTTGCTGTATTTCAGTGATGAGTGACAGTTTGGAGAAATAAAGGACTTCTAGGGAAGTGAATGAGAAGAGAGAAAGAAAGGTGATAGAAAATTTAAAGAAGAAACAATTGAAAAACTGCTGAGAGAACATGGCAAGGCTTTCCTTAGGTAATGCCACTTGCTCAAAGTTTCATCCCAGAAGGCTGCTGCCTTTCTCCTCCTAGTACAAGATCTCTGATAAGCAGGTGATAGATGGAAGTGAAGTAGCAATAGAGACATCCCACTACCCCCACTGCATAGCAGCACATTCTTTTTTTAATCTTGTTTTGGATGAGAATGTTCGTGTATGGTTCAATACCAACATTTTTGGAAGGGTTTTAAAAACAGGATGAGCTTGGACCATATACTGCAGGTTATGTCTGAAGTGGTAGAGGGGAAAGCTGCTTTTATCTTTATGTAACTGTTCCTGCAGTTTTAGAGGTCCCTGAGCCGACAGTTTCACTCCTCTCTGCACAGGAGGTGGATCCAGCATTTTCCTAAGAAAGACTGTTAGGAAGAGGGAAAGTCAGGCAGCTCTGAAAATCTGGCCTGGCAGGAAGTGGAAAACCCTCCACCATCCATGAAGCAAAGCTGCTGTGGGTGACAATCCTGGTTAGTAGCTGTCTTTCTTGTACCTTCTCACTTCTATAAAGCATAGGGGGTTTAGGATACCCCCACCTCCCCTCCTCCCCCCCACCCTTTCTTGGGGGACAAAATTCCACCTTTTTGACCAGCAACATTACTCAAAAAGGAGGGCAGCTCTGGCAGCATAAAGGCATGGATACTTTCACCCATGAGAGATGATAAAAGAACTGGTTCCTTCTCAACCTGTTTCAGTGTCAATGTATGGTGAGGTGAACCTTGGAGAAGGGAAATACACCTATAAAAGTCCAAGACTGCTGGTGGAGGGGTGAGGGGGGACATTTACAGCAACGATAGTGTTGTTAGTGAAGCCCTAGTAGAGATGTTCTGCTGTTCAGGCACACCATCAGTAACACTGATGGTAGTGTGTCAGTGACTACCACGTACATGGCATGCTGAACATGAAGCATTTATTTATGTGAGCAATACATTAACAAGTGGCAAAGTTACACACTAAATTGATGTAGAAATATATTTTCCCCCCACCCCTCCACACACCAGTCAACCAAACCAGGGGAAGAACTCTCAGTCCAAATAATGATGAAAAACAGCTACAGCGTTCCACACACTGAAACAAACTTGTTTCCTTTCTGAAGTGTCCCTCAAAAGAGATACTCAAGAACCATCTGTATTTCATACTGTGCCATGTACTCTAGGATGATCCTGCTTGAGCAGGGACCAGATAACCCCAGTGGTGGTCCCTTCCAACCTTTGCCATTCTGTGATTTTGTGTTTTATTCATTACTTGCCCAGCCATAGTCTACTAAAGAACTTCTAGTCTGTAACCTGAACTGGACAGTGTTTTTTCTCTCCAGTTAAAGAATTAAAGTGCATAACAGCAGCTGTATCTTAACTGCTCATAAAGATTGTGTTCCATTTTCTTAACAAAAATACTTCTCTGTGAAGACTTTGAGTACTCCATCATCAGTACATCTACTGAGATAGAGTATGTGTGGACTACTTCTGGTGCAGATGTTTTGGATTTGTTCTAACCTACAAAAAGAAGACATTTTTTACACATGTAGGGAGCTATGGTTCATATGACTGTTTACATATGTACAAAATAAATTTAACTCTGCTGTCATTTGGGACTCAGGCCCATCTGAGGAGTCTGCAGAACTCAGCCAGTTTCCACTAAAGCTTGAAATGCAGTCATACCTCTAGACAAATATCAGGGATATTATTTTCTTTTTAGCAAAGAAGTAGATTAGTAACTGTACAGTAGGTAAAAAGCACTCCTTAAAAAAATACAGAAATTACACAACAGGCTGTAGTAAAGTGCCTAGCAAGAATATAAATGACAGGAGAATCAGTGTATGCAGACAAACAACATTGAATCCTTGCTACCCTGACTTCTTCACAAATTCTCCTGCATGCATTGTAACACTGACAATGGTCAGTATGTCAAAAAGAGAATTCCCACTTTGTTATAGAACGTATTAGAGAGTTTAAAGCAAAGAGTACAGTCATATAATCAGAAATTATACTTTGGAGCATGATTTGCTCGATTTTGTCCACACTCTACACAGTGAGAACTGCCAGGAACCCTCAAAGCCTGCTGACAGTGCCCTTCGTGGAGACACAGCTCATGCCCATCCAGAGATAGGTACAGAGATAGGTACAGCTCCCTGACTCAGATCTGCTCAGTGTTTACCTCTGAGCTTCCATCTTTTCTTTGCCTTTCTCCTCCCTTCACCAGTGTCTGTTTCCCATGTGTCTATCAGTTTTCTGTGAGGGGGACAGCCTCTGGCTGCAACAAAACTGCAGATTACTTAGGGCTATTGTGCTTTCCAAGTGTGGCTTCTGTGACATGGAGAAGCCAGGCATTTCTTGATCCCTTATTTCCTGTCTTTTCTCTACATTGATCTCCAGCCTTACTGAGAGATCTCAGAGCCCTGGACACAAAGAGACTGACATTTGTATTCGAAAGATCCATTTCCATGATGTGTTTAGCTGGGGAAGAAATCTTTTGTCTTTACATAAAAATATGGTGCAAGACACACTGAAGCTGAATTTCAACTTTCTACTCAGTATTTTTAAATGCGTGCTCCATGACAAACTACCCTGTGACTAACTGCATAAAAAACAAGACTCTACAGATAGAGAACCTGAAGTGTTAAAAAATATATTTTCCCCTCTCCCCCTTATCCCTTGACAAGTTCGCCTTTAAACAAACACGAGTATGAGGTAAGCTGACAGAACAACAGTGAATAAAGAGCTGCAAAAAATCTTTTGGTAACTAGATCTCTGCAGGCATAATGTAAACTGTATGCTACCTTCATGCTAGTTTAAAAAAAGTGTTCTGCATCAAGGGATCCACACTCTGGCACTTCTGGCAATAAACAGATGTTTTCAGGCTGGTAAAATTTTTAGATTTAAAAAAATAAAAGTAAAATAAATACATTTTCCCTCACTAGAGAAAAAAAGTGCCACAATTTGCTACACCAGCTATCACTTAAGTTGCAAACCCAAGAAAGACAAATTTTGAAGTTACCTGCTGGTAGAAGAGCTAATGATAGTATCTTTTGCTTTCAGAATTATATCACTTAGTCCTGCTGCCAGTTTCCTAAACAAATGACTGGCATCTTTACACTGGGAACCAACCTACTAAGTAACTCAGGTTTGAGAATAGAAACACTTTCCTGTTTCAACTGAAGTCAGTGTAGTCTGAGAGGTTTTCACCTTTCTTTTTTGACTTGTCTTTTTATCTAGCCCCCTAGAAAGCATAACTAAGTTCCTTCTAAAGTTGTTTTCAGAATAGAAATTTGCATTTAAATGTAAACACTTATACCATAAATGTAGTGTATACAAAAGGCACAAGACAATTAGATTTGTGTTGCTGAAACTTCCTTGACCTTGAAAGCCAAAAATACCTCTTTTATTCTGGTCATTAAACTCTGATCCTAAGAAAGCTGCTAGCTCCTAACTTAATTGAATGGGATTTCCTCTGTGCAGCAGCTTGGCTTTTTGGTATTTCAATGCAAAGTCCATTGTCCTGTAAATGCAAATATCACAAGTCACAACAGTAAGTCACCCTGACTATACATGGTATTCATTAAGTTATGCAGTAAGAAAGGCAGTGTCTTGAAGAAAAAGTGAAAAAAGAAATCTGAGACAAATATTGATTAATAGGAGATTAGGAGCTTGAAAGACAGTGACCCTCAGTAATCAACACAGGTTGGTAAAAAGACTTTTGGATCAAAGCTCAGGGCCAACATTTGCTTCCCAAAGGGGTAAGAGCTCCAAATGGGACAATAAAATCCAATTTCATAGGACTTTTCTGTGAAGCTTCTATCAAAATCCCCAGCTGGCTGGTTTCATTTATGTATTACCCACCTGAATACAGGCTTTTCATTGCATCACTGAGCAGTGGCCCATTGTAGCATTCAATTAACCAAAGGATTTTTTTCCCTCTCAATAACTTTTCAAACTATTTGTAGTGCTGATCTTTGGGAAAACAGAGCTTTTACAATAATGTTTTTCAAAAAAAGTTCCAAAAATAGTTAGACACTTCACTTAGGTCTTCTTATCTTCAAAAATTGCTTACCAAGGGCTCAAAAGAAAATACAGTCTACCAAGCCACTAAACTATTCCAAATCAACACTGGCTGTTCTCCATATTCATAAAGCCAGTAGTGCAAAAATTTGATTTTAAAGTCAACTACTTGCAACAATTTGAATTAAAAGGTGAATTTTCAAAACCAAGCCAAGAAAATGAACTGATAGTAAGGAGGTCACATTTTTCTTGTGCTGAATATCAAAGTAAAACCAGCCATTGAATTTTTACAATTGTAAACACAGACTCTTCTTTTTTTCCACTTTCTAGTACTCAATCATCCTTCACCATTCAAACCTAGTAATTTTAAGTTGAAACATCCTTTATGTGGTTCAGAAGTACTATGTTTAGTTTTGTATTTCAAGCAGTGACATGGAGACAGCTAATCATCTGTCAGTTTGTTTTCTGAGCACATCCATAGAGGAGCAGACAGGAGCAGCTGGCCAACAGGGCTGATACTTGGAAGAATGCATCTTCCTTTCAACAACAGCTTGTTCTTAAACTGGAACAGAATATTAATCACAAAACACATTATTAGAATCAAAGAATACTTAAAAATGATGTTATTGTCACAAGTCTCATCAAGTTGAAGGGGAAAGTGACTAACAGCTGAATAAAAATCCCACCTGAAGAGCACCCAGTAAGACTGTTCACAGATATGTTATTAATCTACTTCAGGATGACAGTGGTAAGTACTGACTACACAGCAAGCAGGCCACCAGCTTATAAAATGGCACGAGCTATTTTTACAGTACTTCCAGATACCAACATAAGTAAAAAATAATTCTCTATTACATTAGTGTAAACTACATCTGGCACTTTTGGTAATTAGTCCTCTGCTGAAATATGATGGATTATAGGATAGAGGATATTGAACAGATCCTTCAGTGGGACAGAAATTCTATTTCTAACACATTGGCAGGGGCTGCAGGCTGTATTTTCATAGCTAAGATGAAATTACTTGGTTTTGTTGTGGTTTACTTCAGCAGCTCTATTAAAAGTATTCTATTCAATCCCTAGGAACAAATATAATTCCTATACTGACACTTTTAGCAAAGTAGCTAAAAGAAGTTTTTATACAAGGGCTCTTATTCCAGCAACTGTATGTCACATATATGTAGACAGTAATCTATCTCTTTTGTTACTTCTCCAGAAAGTTTTAACTGCCACATAGAAATATCTCAGAGCTAAGGGTACAACCAATCTGGTGCTTATGTTCATGCCAGAGAATTACAGTTCTTACTACTCTTGTGAAAGTGCATGAATCCAAGTGAGGCAAAACCAACCTCCAGGAGCCCCTTTATGTGACTTCAGACTTACTCTTTGGAACATAACCTCCTCTGAAAGTCTCTTTTTAAAAAGCCACATTTCAAAATGGATGCTTCCAAAAAGAAAAAACAACACCAAACAAAGCCCCCAAACCCCACAGAGTGCAGTAATCAGATTGCAAACACAACTCTTTCTCAGACTGGACTAAAAGAAGAAAATAATTTAAAAAGAGAACAAGATGTTTATCATGCTAAACTGATGGGAAAATCTGCCCATTTTTAATATCTTTAGAATAGTCACAGACCATGTTTGATATTCAGAGAAATCTGAATGACAAAGTTCCAATAAAATGTACACACTCGTCAAAGAAAGATTAAAAGCTATTACTTAAGTAAATAAAGTGTTAGGACTTTAGAAAGTAGAACTCCAACCTGACAAAACCAGTTGCAATTAATGGTATTTCTGTAACAATCCAAGAATGTGTTTCTTTAAAGTCTGTCTCCAATATTTTACTCTCGATTAGTGATGACATGTATTAAACTAACTGAAGATAAGTAATTTACACTTTTCCAGAAGCTGTTGTTTTTTTGAAATAACTGATGGATTAAACAGTGCAGAAATGCAATGCTTTACATTTTGAACAAATGGTTAGAAATGAGGGGTTTATATTCTATTAAAATATCATACATAGAACAGTGAAAACTGCAGACTGTCTGAGTTTCCTTCACTCATCTCTTTAACTCTGTTCATCTGACACCCACATTTTCAACACCTCTAACACTTCACATCATCATCAAGTTTGCAGATGTACCTATATCTGGAACTGTGTCTTCATCACTGAACACAAAACCAGAATGTAAGGGCCAAGAGGTTTTTAAATTTCTCTTATGAACCAAACTGAACTTTCAGGAACTTTTTGGTACAAGCTATGGGCCCATCTGTTGGTATCTGCACACCTACTAGTTTTATAATCTGCCTTGACAGTGCAATACCATTCCTAATGGGTCTAGTAACAATCACTGCAGTTCCCTGATGACTTTCCATGCCTTTCATTTCATCCATGAGGGACCAGGAGCAACCTCACAGCCATGACAGCATGTCCAAGAGTTATATCACACATAAATGAAGGACATTCGCTTGAGATGCTTTTTCAGGATGACTGAAAAGGGGCTTCTAACAGCAGAGAAGAAATGACCTTGCTGGAACAACTCCAGATCAATTATTTGCTTTGCAGAAATTCTTAGGGTTGGAGTCAAACTTTTTACAGTTTTAAATACAAAATAATTCTGTAAGTTTTGGTGGAGTTACCTATATTCAAGTACTAGAGTGAATGTGATAATTGTGTTCATTCTCCACAACGCAGGGTAAATGTCAACTCCTGTTATGTACCTACCATAATTTACTAGCTGCTTCTCAAACCTGTTGTCTGAGAAGTCTGTGTTGCATGATATTAATGCAAGAAATCAAGAAAATCTCAGCTGTTTTTGACAACAGGTGATTAAATACTCAGGAAGTCATATGGACATCTTTTGTATTCAGGAGGCAGCATGTTTTTGCTATTAAATAGGATGCAGCTCAGTACCTGACTCAGAGCAAGGCAATAATAGCTTATATATTAGACTAAATCCTTTTTGCTTCATCATTTTATAGACTTTTACCTGTTTTAGCAGACAAAGCTATGATCTTTGCATTCAGTGTTAAGAACCAGCCTAATTTTCAAACTTAGCATTACAAATATTGGCTGAACAGCTTGAATACTCACAATTTTCAGTATCTTTCTAAACAAAGGGAGTAACAACAACGACAACAACAACAATAATAATAATAATAATAATAATAATAATAATAATATATTGGACTATTACCTAAAAACCAATGAGTATAAAGATCAAACTAATTTGCAAACCTGACACATCAAGAAATAGGAGGTTTAGTTTAAAACTATGAATTCATGTGCTACTACATGTGGTAAAAAAATTAATTGAAGAAAAGAAAAGAGATAGGAAGTGTTTTAGTAATTTTCTTTTGTGCATTATTCAAATGGTAATGAATCACTGAATAAAATAATAAATACAGAGAATATTAACATACCTTTCCTTACATATTCAGATGTTCCCTTTTCTAAGGGAAATTAAGTTTCATTTTCCATGGTTAATGCAGGATTGCTCATACCTTAAAAGACAAAAAACAGTATTCCCACAGGAAAAGGTCTCATGTCTATTTCAGCAAACAATACAACCTTGAATTAACAATCATTTTAATGTCATTACTTTATTTCCAAGTCAAGTCCTGTCCTATGTCTGTTAGGTAACTTTTCAGTAGCTGCAAATAGGTGTCACCTCTTTTATAAGCAATTTGTTGTCAAAGGTGCTATCAGCCTAGATTAAAAAATAATTAGCACCTACAGGTATCAGTGTTCTGATATCCCTTGGTCAGGTTTAACTAGGGAAGGCACAGCAGCTTGACACATGGAACTTCCTACAAGTATGTATTTAAAAAAAGCTTCATGAAATTTGGTTCATGAATACAACCCATAATATGACCGTGGTCATTGTTACAATATATCCTCCAAAATGAGTTTATACAACACAAATCATTGCAGCATAAGGCAACTCCTTACCAACTTTGCCCTTTTCAGCCTTTGCAGCAGTTTCTGACCAAGATGGTGTATCTGTAAGTAGGTGGCTCTGGGAATCACGCAACGGCTTTGCAGGAAACAGATGGTTCTCACTGCAGCACCAATAAAAAGAACATTAGTGAACTGCAGTGATTTTTCATCATCTTACCACACATTATAAACAGTTTGTCATACGCAGTGTTTTCCTTACCTCACCTTGCTTCTAGTCTGATGAATCACTACTTTTTTATCATTACATACATTACACTGTAGCTGTCACAAGTGCAAGCACAATCTAAAAAGCACAGGGATTTTTAATTTGACAGCTATTTTATATTAATACATGTATACTTCAGCTCCAAATGCACTCTTACCTATATTCTTCTTCACTACAACCAACTTGACATAATAAATAATGGAGGGAACATCTCCAAAATCTCTTTCCTAACATAAGCTACAGAAGGCTGAGGTAAGATAAAGCATCAGTAAACAGCAAGCTGAAATGTCATATATTTCTTTTATGAATAAAAGGTTGTCAGTATGATTTCATTATCATTTCTTAGCCACATATTCACTATACTTATCAAATGTTTCAAAAAAGATGCAATATGAATTTATTTAAAGGAGAATATGCATACTTTTTACACTTTAAAGATGTCATGTTCATTAAGGATAAGAATTAATAAAACATGTTCTATTATCAGCAGAAACAACACAATACATAGCTTCCTGTGCTTTGGCCCAGGTGCCATCAGGGATGATTCCCTTACATGAAGCAGCTTTCACAGACAATAAAAAGCAGGCATCCCCCAAAAGCCATGCAAGGCAATGGATTTGTATCACAAGGCAGAGTGACCAACCATCTCAAATGTATGCATAAAGAATCCTGCTGATACTGATTGTTAGGCAGCTGTTAAAAATTCAGGTCCTGGGATGTCACTGAACCGAGACAAGGCACATCAGGGGAAAAACCCACCCACCTCATTTCCATAAATTTAAATATAAATCCAAGGATTACCTGATTTATAGCTTAACTGTTAAAATATGACTTGGATTTATTAAAAGGATACTCATTATTTGCTTACCACTTTAAAGTATATTATACATAATTTTGCTTATGTGTGCACAGGAAAAAGAAGATGAACTAATTGAAATGAGTAACAAAAAGCACATTACTTTTTGGATGTTGAATTAAGTCCACCGGGTGTGGAAGCTTGCTCAGGATCCTGATTAACAAGGCAAGTTGGAAAGGAGCAACCATCCCCTAAACTGAAAAATTCAGAATTAGTGTCATACGTACAAAAACCTCTCAACTTTGAACAAGTTTTTTTATTTATTACTACATCTTATTTCAAAAACTAACCATCCCCCAAACACTCTGGATCCTGATTATTCAACAGTTTAAACAAATTAAGCATAAGGAACAGCATACCTTGAAAACACAGGCAGCAACCAGTATTTCTTCTCATCACCAAACACCTGCCTTAGGTTTTTGCTGAAGCCCAGGCTAAAGCCATTCTTATCTGTTCTGTGACGAAATATGGGAGCTCTGAACACCTCTTAAAAGAAAAAGATCAATTAGACCTCTGTGCAGGTTAGCATGTTAAAGTCTCCCACCAGTGCTTGGGCAACTGCACTGCCATTCACCCGAGAGGAGAGGCTGTACTGCCCAAATGGCTGAGAAAGAGAGTGAGTGCTCTCTTGGGAGCCAAAGTCAGTGCTACACGGGCACTGTGCTTCTGGAGCCAGTCCAGTGGCTGAGGAAGGATGGAATTCTCTTTCACCCTCCTCCTTCATTAAGGCAAGGAAGAGTGAGTAACTCAGTTTTTAAGAAGCCATGATATATTTATATGAAGATTTCATCATGCGACTGTACCACAGTGTTCAAGACAGAAAAACCTAAACAGAGAGTTTATTACAGAAAAAGTAATGGGAAAGAAGAAAAAGTTAACCTACTTTAGTAGTAAGACTAGCTTTTCACATACACTGGGGCATGAAAATACTGTGTGTTTTTACCACTGCATAAAGAAGTGTCTTTGCTCATAGACCCAGATTATTCCCCCTGGCCATCCAACCTATATTTCTGCAGAAGTGAGCTAAATATAGGTTCAAGTGTTGCAAAGGGCCTGAAGCAGAAAATTCATTCACTTTCCACCAAGTGATAATGACTGATAGCCATTTAATTCCCTTAATTGGCTATACATAGCAGGCAAGCTCTGTCCTGATGTCCTGACAGTACAGCTCCCACAAACCATGTCAGAGCCATGCTGAGCCTGTCCCTCTGCAGTCAAACCTTAGTCATGAACTGCTGGAAACGACCTTCCTCATGCAGTGTGCATTAATTACAATGGGTTTTAAAGAAGGGGGAAGGGAAAATGGGGACACCCTTTTAGATGCCCATATTAGGCTAGGAAAAGAACTCCCAGGATGATTTAAGCACAGTCACACTTAAAGCTTATCATGGCTTCATTACCAAATTACTGAGTTTTTAAGGCTTCACATACTGAGCAATTTCCCAAAGTAAAATGGGAAGAGACACCCAGATCTTTTTGAGTCACTTAAGTATGCAGGAAACATGTTATATTACCAGTATGGGATTCCATTTGTTTTGAAAACATGAAATGCTGAATTAGAAGTGTAATGCATTATGATTACCTCTGAACAAATTTTTTGCACGAAAGTCATCAGATCAGTTTATAAACAGAACACTAATTTATTTCCATTCAAATAACCATCTTCAATAAAACTTTTCTCTACTTATACCTAGAAATTAATACCAGTAAAAAATTGTTGAAAATCAAGGATTTCTTAGAATACTTAAGAAACTCAAAAATCCTAGAGGAAATCTTGAAGTAAACAAGCTTTTTTCCGTTGATACAGATACCTATTTTCAAAGTTTTCCATTAATCACCAAAATCACCATTAACAAATCCAAAACCAGGACAAAACAGGTCTATTCACTGGCCTACTTTAAATCAGCTTACGTCAACAGGAAAGCATTTAGAGATTTAGAAATTTTAATTACTATATTGCAAATTGCATTATTACAGTCCAGCATGCAGTAGAGAATAGGCACTGAAGTCCTCTGGACTTTATTTATTGAGTTTTGTGATCAGACACATGTACATTCAAGCATTACATGTGTGAGCATGCAGTAGTCCATATAACATTTACTAGAAATTTATCTTGATTTTATTTTCTTTTTTTAGTTTATTTAGTTTCTGTTAAGAAACTGTAGGTGGAAAGCAGTGAGAGAAAGAACATTAGAGTTTATTAATAACTTGGTCCTTTGGGGCAAGAGAGAGAGGGTCAAAATTTCCAGGGAGCAGAAGAACTTGGGAGTCTTCTAACCAAGATCCAAGGAACCTGTGTAGATTTGCCCACTCTCTCCATTACCCCCATGCATGTAAGATACATTTATTATTTATTTTTTGCTGTCAAACACAGAAGCATTAAATCTACTTACCTAATGTAGATTTATTCTTGCTGACAAGCCAACAGTGATATCCAAAGAGAGAAGACAAACTGACAGAAAACATAGCTGCAGCAAAGAATAAAAACATGATGTGGAACTTGGCTTGAGTATCAGGAAGGCCATTCTGAAAAGTAAAAAAAAAAAAAAAGCCATTAGAATTGGGGAAATAGCTATTTAATTTGATTATTAATAGTCCTCTATTCAGCCAAATC
Source organism: Dicaeum eximium (assembly GCA_013396995.1). Lineage (NCBI taxonomy): Eukaryota > Metazoa > Chordata > Aves > Passeriformes > Dicaeidae > Dicaeum > Dicaeum eximium. The sequence continues at coordinate 23,832 of VWZP01002215.1, read as the reverse complement.
AAATTCAGCACACAGACAAATGCACCACACAAGAATATCAATAAATGGATTATATACCTTCTATGTACAGACAGACATGCTATTAGGTTGGTGACTGCATCTCAGTTAAAGAAACAGAGCCTTTCTTGGGAAACTATAAATACTGAGAGCAAGAATCTGAAATTTAGATCTGAACTTTGAAGTGTCTTTTAGATAAGAATAATTTGGAAAAAATGAAGGCTATAGTTGTATATATAGGCTATACTTTTGTACATGACATTAGGAGATACTAGTTTACAATGCAATGCCTCGGAATCACAGAATGCCTTGGCTTGGCGTGGACCTTAATGATCATTTAATTCCCAATGCCCTGCCATGGACAGGGGCACCTTCAGCTAGACCAGGTTGCTCAAAGCTCCATCCAACCTGGCCTGGAACACTTCCAGGAATGGGGAATTGATAACTTCTCTGGGCAACCTATACCAGTGCCTCACTGCCCTCACAGTAAAGAATTTTCTTGCATAGCAGCAACTTCACACACTTAAAGACAGTATGCAGATCAGGGTACTTACTGTCCAAAACTTGATAAAGTACTGCAAATCTGTTGCAGCAATGAAAAGGCAATACAGTAGCGAGTAAGCCAAGAAGAGAAGAAAAAATTTGTAATTTGAGAATCCTACACAGTTGTTCACCCTGATAAAAACAAAAAAAAAAACGTAAAAATGAAATGTCATGAAAGTTTTCTTTACTTTAAATTAAACTTATTTACTCTAAAAATATTTATACCAGCATGTAAACCAAGTTTAAATTTCTATCTTTGCTGCCTCAACCTACTGGAATGGATTTAGCTTCAATTCTCAAATTAGTGCAGTAATCCAAATCAAAACACCACCACCACAAAAAAGCCCAAAGAACTTTACCAGGTAACACCATTTTCAACAGCTTACTGAAATTAAATTTTCATTTATGGTATGAAATTTGTTCTCAGCACATCTGATGTAAATGTGATTGTAGTTAGCTATTGTTTTTTTTAGTTTGCAGGTAGGTATCCATGTTACACCATTAGGCATACTGCATGTCAACTGGGATGGTAACAAGCCAGGAACTGAAACGACTGAATTTTGTGAGAATAAAAGCAGTCTCATTTAATCCAGATCCTCCTTTGTTAATTATACTATATACTTCAAACTTCTCATACTATAAAACTTCTTAGTAAGATTCTTAAACATAAGAGCGTTCATAGGACATTCCTAAAAATATTTATATTTACATAAAATGAGAGGAATGCTACTCTGGAATAGAAAACATTCCATATCAGTGACAACAAGACATAGAATAAGACATTAGAAACACATCTAAATGTTAAAATAAATCTCATTTTATCATTTTCACTTATGGGCTTCAAGATCACCTGTCTCCCATTTGTAAAGATTTTTATACATGATAATGAGCAACTAGTATACACTATGATGATGAGGGTGCATTTAGTACCATAGCAACTTCCCATTAGAGACAACATATTAAGTATTATGAATTTTAGAGTGCTATTAAACATATAATGATATTACACCCACAAAATGAAAAAATCTTGGAGTGCTCCTCATGGACAGTTTATTGGTAAACTGTATTCCTCTTATTGGTTGCATTGAGAAGCTAATCAAAGTTATCTTTGCACTGACCTTGACAGAGCTCTTCATATGAGTTTAAAAAACCTGATACTGCTGTCAGAAAGATCAGCCAATTAAGAGAAGACTACATCCATAAAGATACTTGTGTATTGATAAATAATTCTCAAAAAAAAAAAAAAAGAATGTGTGGTGAGGCTCAACTTTAGCTTCCAGAAGTGCAGGATAAGTTACCACAACTTCTCTTCTTTAGGAAGATGGTAATGCTAATGGCAGAAGACATGCTAATCAGATAAGGGTAAAATCTTAAAATAGCAAAGAAATTTCCACTGTACATTACTGTCACCCCTTCTCAGGGTGGGTAGTGAGTTGGGTCAGTTTCTTCTAAGTTTCATTTAGACAAAACATAACATCTTGGCTAAATACTAAATTTTGCATTTTCATTTAAACATGCAGCAATAGCCGAGCATTCATATAAACTACAGTTAATCCTCACAACAGATTGTTCTAATTAAAGAAAAAAAGAGATGTATTTGTAAACTCATTATTATTCTTATTGAAAAGTAAATATAAAATTATCCACAGTGAAGTAGGTTTTTTCATTAAATATGTCAAAGTAAGCAATTCCATGATAAACTGCAAGCAATTCAGGTTCAAGTTATCTTTCCTTTCATGGTACTTATTTTTGAACTGTCCTTACTTAAGACACTGTTTGATGTGAGAAAGTAAATATCAAGTGAAATGTTATTCCCCAAGGATGAAATTTCTTGAATCAAAGATAGATTTCTTTCTAACTGTTGTTTTGCACAATGGCATGTGGTACACATGTCAAAATAAACTTGCATAAATTATTATGCTCCTTTCAATTTTGACACGGCCCAGACTGCAGAGGTCTTACTGGAAGAGCTCATCAGAAGACTGAAGAGAAAGTAAACACCAAGGTTTCGTAATTGCACGGTTTGAGCATGTAGCATCAAATCTTAGACCTCAACAACGGTGGTTAGATTTGAAGTCTAACATTTCTGAGAAAGAGTAAAACTGATAAATATACCAACAACTGGTTAAATAATAGTGTGTTATTGCAGTGAAACATTCATACAGTCAGAACAGTCTACAGACTAATCATTTGGATTACAGCTAACATTTTAAACACTCCATTTTCAAGTACAAAGAATATATATATAATTCCTGTTTGAGGGGTTAGTTTACTGAAAATGCCAGGCAAAGAAATAATTTACAAGGCACTGAAGGTGATGCAACTCAGTTAACAAAAAGCATCACTGAATCCAGGAGATGGTAACTATTTGGATTACTCAAAAGATAAAGGAAAGATGTTCTGAATGATTCCTTGGGTCTTCCTAAATGCACCTTGTTAATACTAAGAGTGTTATATGCAAACAGTATTTTTGGTGATGCCTCAAGCCATTGGATTCCCACCTGCAGCTCCAGCTGTACATAGTGAGTAGCAGCAGCACTAGAAATCACCAATGCATCATTTAAACCTTTCAGAGTAGTTAGTGGGCAGTTAGCATTAAATATTTCTGTTTATCACAGCACTTCCATTAGCACAGGAGTGACAGCCAAAATAAAGCCTCCCAGAGAGCAGGAGACAGCTGACTTGGGGCTAGGACATGACAACCTCTCATTACCTCTGCCTTCCAAGAGCTTCATCTTACTTTCCACAGGTTATTTTTACCCATCCTCTCTCCAGAAATCCTTCTCCTGGCAGAATATTAAATAAGAGAGAGCTCTCATTGCTGTTTCCCTGCTCTCCCTAAGCATCATGTGAGTTCTTTCCCCCTTCCTTCCCACCCAACTTGCTCCCACCCAAAAATCACAACATGAACAGCAAAACAGAACCTAATGATGTCCAGAGAGGCTAAAGACCATCCATTATACTGAACTGCACCCTTATTTTATTGGCAAGATAGCCATATATTTCCCTAAGAGCCTTTGAACATGGGTCTTTACAGGAAACTATAAAGCTTGATCCACACCTCTGCAGTATTTCAAAACCCTTTCATCTCTTCCATATAGTTCTTTTTTTTTTTTTTGGGTGAGCAAGGAACTGTGAACATCTGCTCAAATTGTGTGGACAAAACCACACAATACCTCTTTTTCTAATGCATTTCTGTTAGCTGGAGTACAAAAGGAACATCTCCCCATCAAGAAGCATTACACATCTTTCAATTAAATTCTCTATTTGTATTTTTATTTTTTGCACCCATTGCTTATTAGATTAAAACCAATGAGCAGTGTAAATACTCTCTCAAGCTGGGTATGTTTATGTTGTTAGATTAAGAAGAGTGCAAACTATATGTGCTTACTATAGTAAGCAAATGCTACTGAGAGGAAAACAGAGTTTTTTAGAAGTTTCTGCCCAAGTGAAATAACACTTCACTGTCCCTTTACACAAAACCTAAGTACTGTTTATGATTTTTTATTTGATACAATGCATTTTTATTCTGAAATTGAAGCTTACACGAAGGACATTTTCACGTAAATGTCTTAAGACAGAAAAGCACAAAAAATCCTGAAGAGACCACAAAGCTTGTAAGAAGTGTTTATAACACTGAATATTAACAGTCATATTCAGACTTTTCACTGATATTTTGTCAGGAATAGCCTGGGAACTGTTTTTCTTAGAGCTTTTGACAAGGCAGCTATTAAAAAGCTAAAAAAAGAAAACTGTTTTTTTTTTTGTTCTAAGAAATTTGTTCCACATTCAATGGTTCTACCTGTTTGCTTTGTTGTGGCCTTGTTTGTTGTTGTTTGTGGTTTTTTTTAAGAAGCACACTACTATTACTGAACATCTTCAACTTTCACATGCTGATTATCCCTACAGCAAAAAAAAAAACCTCTACCCTACACTGGTAACTGTTTCTTTCAATTGTATCTACCATGTAGATGCAAAATAAGATGAGATGCTTAAAATCAAATTACATTATGGCAGATGCTGTAGTCAGGACCAAGAGAAACAGGGGGACCCCAGTACCCCTTCTTGCCCCAGGACAGAGCCTCCTCTGTCCTAGAATTTGATATACGAAAGTGTTATCAAAGTGAAACAACTGCTTAGAACCATCTACCATTCAGTTTGTCCAACACAGGGGATTCTTCCTTTCTGATCATTTTATATACTGAAGAACTGCCACGTACCACTCAATCCTCTAAACTTGGACCTTACTAAGCAATTATCTTTAATTATTTCTGAGATACACCTGCCAAACTGACATAAAACTGATTATACATCCTGTCTATCCACTGGTTCCAAGGGCTGCTAAGAAAAGACAGGAGAACAAAACCACTGTGTGGGCTGACACGGCAGCACAACGAGGGAGGCAGAGGGGAGAAAGAATGAAAGAAAACAAAGAACTCATAAACCCAAAAGTGCTAACCTGGTGTTTCCAGCAAGCCCACTCCAGCTGTCCTGGGAGCTTCAGGAAAAGGAACTAGGAATGAAAAGCAACTAGGAATAGCTTGCACTTTCATTTTAAACCTAGGGGGCACTTCACCCTTCAATGCAACTAAGGCACAGTAATATTCAAACTCTATGAAGAAAAGATGGAATACTTAAAAGAAGTTCTCACTGATCAGAAGTCTACTTAATCCATACTTGTAAAAACACAAAGAGGTACCTAACACAAAGGTCAAAGAAAAATGATATTTGAACTTCTTTCTGTATGTCACAACTAGGAAAAGAAGACATACAGTAAATAACTCCAACAGTTCTGCAAGACCAGTAACCTCACACCTAACTCTAGGAATGCTGAAGCATCATGGTCATGGCAGCCCCCACAAAAGTGTATTTTGCCAAATCAGAACATAAGGAAAGCAAACCAATAGTACACTCACCAAGGGCAGTGATGATCCATTTTCAAAATGCATCTTTAAAAAACACCAGCAGAATTCCAAGCATCGCCAAAAGACAAAAAAAAAATTGATTGTCAGAAACAAAGTTACATGCCAGATTTAAATTATTTACATACAGATTAATTATTATCCATATTTACTATACGTTATATAATCTCTTTAAAAAATACATCTCTTTAAATTCACATAATACAGTTTACCTACAAGGGAACTGCAGAAATGGCAGATAAGCCAAACTGAAAACATTTGATATGTCAAGAACTTATGATTTAAGAAAATGCAATCTATAGGATTTGGTCAGCTTTAGCATTTGGTCCTCAGTCTGAACAGGATATTCAACTACTGTTTATTTTCTGGCAGAGCCTTAGAAACTGGGCTAATTCAATTATGTACTGATACAACTAAATATATTTCCAAGAACATGGTCTGTTTTTATAGCAATATATACATCTTTCTATGCAAATGGAAAAAGGTTTTAACAGATTACCTTGTATGAAAAATCCCAAACACTTTTGCAATTAATCACTCTCCGTTAATAAAATGTTCGCAAGAAAATCAGATATGATGGAAATGAGCAAATTTTGGTAAGTTAAGGACAAAATAAAGGTATTCTACAAAATGTTAACTAATTGCATTCTGAGAATTTCACTCACATTTTGTGGATAACAAGTCACCTTTTTTCTTCACTAGAAACACAATGACTATGTTCCTATCTTACACTGCAACCACCATTCCATACAACACAACCAAGATGCTCTTCCTGCCTCAACTCTGTCCCTCTTTCAGTGCCTCTGCTGCTTTCCTGGACAAAGCAATATCTTCTCCACCTCACAATCGTGTTGGTACATTTGGTCAGCTGAAGAGTATTTGGAATAGCCTTAAAGCTAAGAATAAGCCACCCTTTGAAGAAGTGTCTTCTCTCAAAGTTAGAAATAAAAAAGCACTGGGGGGTCAGAGTGAAGAAGCACACAGACATCCAAGCTAACTAGAGAAGGGTCAGAGAGAACAGCCAAAAGAAAGATTAAATTTGAAAGCCATCAGACTTCTGCAGACTATGGATATGAACTTGGATTTGTTTGAGACAAACAAGAACTTAATTTTATGGCTTTAGTTAGAAATGGGAAAATGCTTGGCTGTTTCTTTCTTTAAACAAAAGTAACCTGCAAGTTATGCAGTAAAAAATAGGATATTAAATTTATTACCTCAGGTAAGATGTAAGTGACATCATGATTAGATTGAGATGGGTAGTGATGTTTATTCAGATTGTAACAAAAGAAGCACATTTTTTAAAATCAGCTCTTTTTGGTTACATTCTTAAGGAAGATTCTTTATTAATAGTTGTAATTTTTAACCATTATGTAAAGAATGTATAAAACCATGTAATCCATGCTGGCATCAAGGGAATAATGAAATGAATTAGACTAAGCTATAGACTTCCTTAGAAATAAGTAAATGAAAACTGAATCTAAAAAAAAGAAAATCTAAAGGGGAAAAAGTGTATCTGCCAAAATATTAAGCCTGAAAAATCTACTCATAAAAAAAAAGCTTCTGCGCTAAGAAAGAAAAATGGATTAATTCAGAAAATCACTTATTTAAAAAATATTCTTACTTGTCACATACTGAACAGTGATGGCAACGATCTGGTTTTACAAGATGGCATCTGTCACAGTATCTGATCGCTAAAGAAAAGAGATTCAAGATTAGATTTCAATGTACAGTTACACATTTTGATTTCTGAAGTCTGTGCAAAAGTAAATACTATCAGCCAGCCCAGCAGAACCCTCAGGAAAGCATTTCAGCACTATCAGAAGCACTTGCAAATACCGAAGCATTCTTCAACTACTTGCAATGCTGAATCTATCAGACTGAACCCCAAAAGCTCAGTTTTTTGCAATCTCTGCTAATTGTACTGATCTCTTTTTTTCCCAAACCTTTTAGCTCTGCAAAACAACCAACCAACAAAACTCACCAAGCCCTCACTAGACTGTAAAAGTGCTAAAGACTGTTCAACAATATAGCTATTTTAAGCTATTATTCTAACAGCTTTAATTTATTATGTGAGTTTATCTCTTGGATTTGCTTAGCTAGGCAGCATTCAAAAACTGACAATATGAGTAGGGTTAGATTAACTTTTAGTTTGGAACATCTTTTGTTCTTGCAACTGAACGACCAACAAGTGAAACAGTAACAGTTTCTTACTGTGATCTATCTAGCTATACATGACATGCAGACAGTGATCCTGGTTTTTTTTTTAACCTATGATAAAATAAATTTACGCAGCTAATGAATGCTACAGCCTCTTCTGCAGTTTGTTAGAATCACAAGCTATTTGTTAATATCAGTTTGAAAACAAAAGCAAGGCATTGTCAATCCACTTAAAATTCCTAAATTGTATGCTGCAATTTACTTCCCAACGATCTCTATACACTGAATAAATGTAGCTGCACAAAGCTAAATTAAAGTTCTTGAACCACTTTGTTATTTTATGAAATATTAAAAACACTTCTTCCCTTCAATCCAAACCCTTGAAAACTTTTTTTTAAATTTGTTTAAGAAGTTCATCAAGACACCTGCCTTTGTTAGTCTCCTGAACACCTACTTACCTCCAGACATTGTCCGTGTATAGATAGGAAGATCCTTGGCTGCCCGTCTTAAGACTTCTTGCTGGGATTCACCTCTAGGCTCCCTCTCTAGAGACTCCTTGTCTGAATATGATAGATGAAACTGGAATAGTATTTAAAATCAAAGAAATATTAGCAAATTCCAAGTTAAATATGAAACTGTAGATGTGTAAACAGGAATAAATATTCATTATATAAAGATAGATTAGTAACATGTACAGGGTATTACAGCAAATAACCCAGAGCTCCCACGAAAACTAATTTATTTTATGGCAGCTGAAGACAAAATTAAAAACAGTTCTGATTTGGTATTGATGCAATGCTGAATGCTAAAAGGGCATTTTCCCTTTTATTCTTTGTCACTACTGTTCTCTTCATGCAGGTGTTAGGATGTGTTTTTACTTCAAAGACTGGCTGAGAGAAGGAAATGGGCCTTGTATGGCACAATAACCATATCTTGAATATTTTCCTGAATAAAATTCCAGCTTCTGCTACTGCCCAAAACAGTAACAAATATAGCTCTAGCAAGTGCTGAAAAGGTAAAAATTACTGAAAGAGATGCTTAGTATACATGAAATAGTACAAATTTCTTAAACTCCAAAGTCCTCTGCAACACAGCCACATAGCCAGCTTTGTCACTGTAGCTTCTAGAAACAGGCAGAAGTCTTTGGTATCTCTATCAGAGAAAGATGATACAAAATCACCTTTGAAAAAAAGTCCACATTTGGCAGGAAGAGCTGTCTCTATCCTGTGCCAGAAACAGAAGCCCTCTGCACAGCATTTATGTTTACAGGAAGGCTAGTCATTACAATAATATTGATTTTTCTTTCCTAAAAGAAAGTGATACATGTAAAAATAAGAAAGCAGACAGAAACATCCAGTTAGGAGCCTATTCTCACTTCCATAGAGAAGGCACCACTCCACCCTTCCTGACAAAGCCCACAGACTTCCAGCTGAAGCTGGATATTCACTGTTTAACTTGAGTTTCTCAGGTCACCATGTTTTTTTCCCTTGAAAGAACACACTCTTACCAATATCTGAGTTGATTTATTTTGGGATACATAAGATTTCTCACTACAGAAACTTAGTTTAGAATACTTTTTAAAAAATGCTTATTTGATGTAAACAGTGCTACTGTTCCATCTTTTTTTACTGTTTCTCAGAGTAGTCCTACATCTAAAACCTTCATGCCTGGGTAACCATTTTCACTCTCATCTTCATGCAGTGCTTGTATAAAGCTGGTATGCACAAGTAAAGAATGTGCACTGTGTAAATTCAAAGAACACAGGAACACCACACAGTGCTTTCTATTACTCAACTACAATACTTTTCCTACCCCATTTGAAATTCTCCAGTAGCACTCTATGATGGATTTGGAATTGTACTATAATCTGCACGATTTGTCAAAACACTTTCATTGTCATCAGCCCAATGATTTGAAAACCCTTCTAATTACCAGTACAGTTATCATATACATGCATACATTTTGCTGTGCAATTTCCAAATGAAATAGGTTTTTAATTTATTTTGTTCCTACCCACCCCAGGCTGTAGTAAAGACTGCAGTATGAACCCCACTGAAGATGGCAATTAGTTTGAATTATCTACTTGCTTTCCCAATTACATATCCTAGTAGTGAATGAAAACTATTTGGAAAGGAACCTCCACACAACAGACAATAGAAATCACAAGCTATTTATTTTAGGTTGACCTGGTACGTAGAGCAGCTAGAATTGAGTCCATGCCAAAGTAAGTGTTTGCTTTGTGAGTATTTCGAACTACAGGGCAGCCACAGTATGATTCCTGACCTCAGAGGTTGTGTAACACAGCACCTACTGAGGACTCAGGGGGTTCTGTACAAAGACAGAATGGAAGAGGCCAAAAAGTTGTGCTAGCTATAAAAAGCTGCATGGGCAGAATTTCCATCAGGGCCATTGATGAAGAACGTTTCCAAATCTCTTTATTCATGTGGCTGTTCTTTACTAGCTCCCTTCCTGCTTAGCCAGCTGTGGCTTCCCACCATCAGCTTACCTAATGTGCACTGCCACCACAATCCAAAAGCTCCTTCCAAAACAGATGGGGAGGAAGTTTTAATTCAGAGGACAACAGACAGATGGTGACAAGAAATATAAGTCTTAAACACAGGGAAATAAATTTTTGCCCACATAGAAGTCTGATATTCGCAAGGCAGATTCAGGCTGCTAGTTCAAATAACTCATATTTTTCAAGTGGAAAGGATGTTTTCTTCTACCATAAATATCTAATTTTAAAGTATATATTAAAAAATTAGAGAAATTGTTACTTTTCTCTTTTTTTTTGTCTTGGTCACTACAGTGATTGCAATCTGACTCCTGTTAAGAAGCTGTAACTGCCATCTGTGTTTTTCTACCGAGTGTAAAACTACACGAGATCAGAGACTCAGTTATTCAAACACTACAAAAACAGGCATTTGGCTAGGCTATTTCATAAACAAAAGTTAAGTTTATCTTACTTCTTTTGAAGGATTCATTGGTAGTGTAAAGATTGTTTTCCAATATGACCAGACGAACAGCATGAAAAATATGTGGTAAGCAACCAGGCACACAACTAAAATCAGAAGGGAAGAGAATTAATACAAACAGGCCAGTGATATTGTAGTACTTACAAATAGTGCCTGTAGGCATCACAGATAGTTCTCTAACAGATGTAAATACAGAGGCTCTGGAAAAGCTTTGCAACAAAAATACTGCACTGCAACTTTACATAAGACAAATACAAACTGTGGGTAAGGTCATGATACAGTCTACATAGATTGCAGAAGTTTAAGGAAAACAGTTAATAGCCTATTAAAGCCCCATCATTAATTAGCAAGCAGTCCCCCTTACACATTCGTTAAATCCTAATTAACTAATGCATCTCTGCCTTTCAGCTTTATAAATCTTGTTGGGAGACTGCCAGCCATGCAAACCCCCACCCTGACTCCCCTCAGCAAAAGCCCCAAGCCCCCAAAGGATGTGGGGGGACAATGACAATGTGAGGGAAGTCTTGGGGTGAATATGCACATGATACCTGAGCATTAACCATATCCAGGTAATTTGTTTTCCTAGATTTTAGGAGGAAGGACAGTTGGGTGGTTTTTAAAACCTACAGGTCCCTTAAATTCAAGTGTTCATTCACTACTTTATATTCTTCACAGCCAGTCAGCATTTATTCTCATGTTTTTTAACAGATGAGAATCAACATTTACCATGCTGAGTTGTTTTACTAGAATACAGAATGCAACAGTAACTTTTCCAAAGAGTCTGTCATAGGTTGATAGGTATTTCACTTAAAAGCTCTCACCCTAGTAAGCAATTCACTGCAGTAAATAACAAATCATAAACTCATCTCCCCTGATTAACTTACTCTAATAATGAGAAAAGAGCATTCTTCCACAAATTCATATCCTCAAAAAGTGTCCTAATGGGAAACCTGTGTACTTTCACTTCGTGATCTGAAATATTGCCCTATTATGGTTAGTTCATGGAGTCTTTTAGTATGTCATATTATTCAGGGCTACAGAATTCTTTATAACACATGCATGATGGTGCATATAAATGCAGGAACAGTTGTCTGGTTTATTCTTACTTTTTGCAATTTTGCCTTAGAAGTAACACTGAATAAATACTTTTAGTGTTAAAGTCTGTTTATTCAAAGAGCAGGAACATTGTAAATATTTCCTCTTACTCACTAAGCTGTTAAAAACAATTTAAAAAAGCTAATAGAATCTGAGGAGCAAGTCTGTACAAAGCTTTTGGGATGATAGGGGCAAAGAGTCATATGCCATGTCTGTAAACTGAAAGAAAAATCTTATTAGCATACATAAGAGATAGAACTAGACTCCACACAAAGCACAATACACTAAATTACCATCTTGGTATTGCATAAGCATCTGGACAGGAACAGTCCCTATTTTTATCAGAACATTTCTATCAACTCCAAAAAAACCCAATTTACTCAAAGTAAATCAGTAATTTTTTTAACAACAGTAAATTCATGGCATATAGTGAGTGCAAAGTAGGATAAGTCACCTCAGTTCTGTACATGATGCACTTACTGATTTGTATTAAGTGTTTTATTGTTGCAAAAAAACCTCCCCAATAACTGACTGACAAGAAAATTGTTAATGTTAAAAAAAAAAAAAAAAAAAAAAAAACCTAAAANAAAAAAAAAAAAAAAGCCTGAAGATATTATCCAAGGTTTTCCCTCTGAGCAAGACTTGAGCTCATCTTGTTTGATCTTGAGTCTGAGTTCCCCAGCCTGGCCCGGGTCCTGGCTGGTCACTCCTCCTGGGTGATCTACCCTCCTGTTTCCCTGTGCTGTGATGGAGACCCTGGGCTACCCAGCTGCTCCACCGGGCCCGTGGCTCTCCAGAGTCCAATGTAAGAACTTCATTTCCCTGGAGGCAGGTAAAGAAGAGCTGTCTGCTGCTTCTTGGCAGAAAACTTTCTATGTTACATGTTCTCTGGAAAAAACACAAAACCAAGCAACCAAGCAACCAACCAAAAAAAAAACCAACTCAACCAAACAAAACAGATCCCAACCCAAATGGTGTACCCCTTGCTTGAAGGCAACCAATTTACAGCTAGCTAGCACAGCTAGAATTGCCTGGAAATTGGAGCAACCTGTAGTATGGCTGGCCCCATTTGCCCAGTTTTCACTCCCACTTTCACACAAAAATCTTAGGGCAGAAGTATAGCCAAGGTAAGTTTCTTCTGACTGGTCAAAGCCCACCAAGGCTTTGAGTGAAAATAAGGAAATCTCATGCTCCCCAATGCATTTTGCTGATAATTTTAAAGTGTTTTGTGAGCAATGCCCATTAACTCACTTCTTCCCCTTCCACAGAGTATGGAGCAGCAAGAAACTGAAATTCAAAGTCTGCAGATAACACTTTTAAACTCATATGGGGGATGAGATCACCGAACTGAAAAATAAACTTTTCAAGCAAATGTTTCTTAATCGACAAACATGTTTTCTAAGTGAGAGAGCTGCCAATGACTTCATAAAATCTGCTGCAATTACACAAACATAAAAAGTTCTTCCTCCGAAAGCTCTGCAGTCCTACACTTTACACTTCCATGTTGTGCTGTAGTATTAAAATAGCATCTGGAAAAACAATCTAAACATGCCACAGCCTCAGGGTATGAACTGTAGTGACTGCTAACTAGGCAGTTTTATTATATTCTGATAAGGCTACATATCTGAAGGATTCTATTTCTTTAAATATGTTAAAAAGAAAATGTAGAAAAAAATCACCTACCATATAAGTATGTTGCATTTGCACAAATACATTGCTCATCTCTAGAAATCCTGCTTTTACAAGAGCTTTCCATATTATGAATAAATTTTTAAAACCAGAATATAAGGATTGTTTTAGTTGACACAACAGTAAGCCAGTGAGAAGAGTAAAAAAATTCTAATTTTTCTCATCTCTATTTGTAATGGCTACAGCCATTACAAATACAGTAACATACAGTACATATGTAACATTACAACATTACAAATACATAAACATACAGTAATATTCAGCAACAGCAAGATAATAAAAGGTGCTGAAGAACAAAAAAATTACAAGTCTGTTTTAAGTTAAACTGTTTCTCAATTCTACTAGTAAACTACTGTTCTACTCTGATATATGAATTACACCTATAAACAGATAATAAAAACCTTACCTTTTTCTCCAATATTTGTCATTGTCACTGAAAAAAAAGAAAAAAAGGAAATAATAAAAATTTATGTTTAAATAGCGAGTTATATAACTCGGTATTTAAACTTCTTTTTTCAGCCAAAGATGGAAGATTAATCATCAAACAATACACGTTTAACGTCTCGCACTATGAAGCTTTTATGCTGTGTACATTCATCACAAGAATACATACACAGTATCAATTGCTTATAAGGTTTTTTGGTTCATCTTTCCAGGCTCATTTCCTGATAACTAGGACCTCCATCTATCTAAAGCTGCCAAAGTTTAATCCAAGAAAAGCCATCTCTGAAAAGCAGGTATTTCTTCTAACTGTGGTTGCACAGCTTTCACTCTTAACATTCTGTTCTTGAAGTGGAGGTATCAGACTCCAGAACTGGTTTTGACAGCAATACTTGGAGATTAGATCTTCAAAGCATAAAAACTGAAAGTAGACAAAAGTTGCATTTCCTTTAAGAAATTGCCCATGCATTACAAGATTTGGGGACAGTCAGAGAGTGAGAAAGGGCAAGTATGTCAGGCATGGAAGGGAGCACACAGGTATCACATACCAGTGACTTCATTTTCCACTCTTGGTCACATTATTCAAAAGTAACCATCCCACAACAGGTATCTCAGAGAGATCAGAAACTCCCAAGTGATCAAAACCTCTTTTCACCCAAACCACTCCACCACACATTTGCCCATCCCGGTTAAGCAGTCTACAATCTGTGATACAGTGATGCCTACAACAGGACAGAAGATACATAGAACTCTCACCCACTCTTGTTTCCCTAATAAAAACGATTGCACAAGGCTGGTCTTCAAGCAGCAGGCACAAGGCAACTCCTGTAGAAAAGCCAAACTGACTGATGGATTAAATCCCATCTGACTGATGGATTAAATTTAGGCTTGGTGATTGAGTTAAAGCCAGAATATAAATATATCTTGCACGGGCGGACCATGGGACCAGTGACCAGTGCTGCTCAACACCTTAACTAATGCTCTGGAAGAGTGAACACTTACAAGCTTGCAGGTGACACCACCCTGGGGACAGCAGCTGGTACATGAAGGACTTCCATTCACAGGGGCCACGACAGGCTGGGGGAATGAACCAATGGAGCCCTTATGGAATTCACAAGGGCAAAGACAAAAGTCCTGCACCTGTAAAGAAGGAACCCCCTGCAACAACACAGCCTGGGGACTGCTGGGCTGGAGCAGCTCTCTGGAAGAAGCCATGGAGTTGCTGGCAGGCACAGAAAGGGCCACCAGCCACATGGGCTCCATCAGCAGAGGCAAGGCTGGTCAGCAAAGGGAAGGGCTTATCCCCCTCTGCGCAGCATCCATCAGACCACAACCAGAACACTGCAGGGATTTGGGTCCCCAACACACCAAAGAGACAAGCCCAGGAGGAAGTGATGAAGCTGGCAGGGATTCATCCTCTAAAGTGAGGCTGCACAGCCAGGGCTTGTCAGCCCTGGAGAAGACATGGTTTTGGGAGGGCCTCCCAGGACCTCCAGGGAGGCACTGAGGAGCTGGGCTCTTCCTAATGGCACAGAATGGGACGACAAGAGCCAGAAAGTTTAAGTTGAAAGGATCAGATTTGATACAAGGAAAAACATTTCCACCATGAGAACCATTCACCAGTGGAGGAAGCTGTCCAGACATATTGCACAGCCTCCACCAGTGAAGTTTTTAAGGACTCAAGCCAATAAATCCCTGAAAAACCTGGTGTGACCTCACACCTAGCCCTGTTTTGATTAGGAGGTTGGACTAAATGAGCTGAGGTCCTCTCAAACATGAATTATTCCACAATTCTGCAATTATAAAATAGGTCTACTTAAATGGAGATTTGACTATAGCTCTAGCAAAACAAGCATCTACCTTACCTGAGGGAAAGCAGTAAGCAACAGTGTTTATAAAGCTCCTCAAAAAAAAATCAGAAAGACACCACAGAAGTTGCTTAAGCCACTATAAAAGTAAACTATATTCTGTCCTCAGTTTTCTGAACTCTTTAGAATTTGATAAGCTGAATATGCATCTAGACAACTGCTGGAGAGAAGCTGAAGGAACACATATATACATTTGACTCTGAGGAGAAGACATGCTCCTCTACAGTAATGCACAAGAATTGTAAAATTATAAGAAAACAGTCATCCACCAGATGATTGTTTACAAAACAAATGGCATCTTCAGAGCTGATACACAATTTAAAAGTGATGGAGTTCTCAGATTAAGAAATATTAGCTACTGTTCAAATTCTGATTTTCTTTCTCCACTTGGAAAGGTCAGCAAAATATGCAGAAATTTTGCCAGTCTTCCTGGAGTAACTACTCTCTGCTAATTAAAAACTCACAGCCAAGTATACATTGCAGAATCAACAGTTTCTAAACAAAATCTACTTAACCAACCTTCACCTTAATTTGTGGTATTTTTCTCTCCTTACAAGGGAATGTCATAGAACATTGCTGTGAAAGTAATTGTAATCTTTTTTCCACCCCTTATCTTTGGATAAAATGTATTTACTAATGTGTCTGAGGCATCTAAATTTTCCACAATGCCTATAAGTAAAGGACAGACAAATCCAAATGTAGTAATTTCTACCAGACAGCAAACCTAAATATTTTCAAAATTTCTGTCCGCCTCCAGAAGGAAATGCACTCCTCAGAGTCTACAGCTGTGCAGAGGACTGTCTTCTCAGCTTTTGCAGCATCCACCTTGGAACCCAAATGCTCCTGACAGTCAGGACCACGAAGGCTAAAACACAACTGCTGAGATGTCCAGTTAACCCCAGGAGGGTGAGAACTGATATGTATCTCGTCATTTAAATTTCTTTTACCACTGAGTATAAATCAAGTTATTTCATACACTCCTGAGCTGCAGCCACTGGAGGAGACCAAAGCAGAGAGGAACAAGGCTGAAAAGAGATGCCAGTACCTTCAATCTTACCATCATTTTTCTCCACACATATTGCAACTGGTGTTCACAAGGAGACTGGCTGCACTGCCCAACAAGCATTCCCAGACAGTGCCAGAAAGGAACTATGCAAGATATCCAATAACCCGCATGAAATGTAGTACCAGTCCTTCTCCTTATGCCTTTTTAAATCACCTCTGACAAAGGCTCCCTGGAAGAGGTACAGGGAGGGAAAGTGATGGACAAGCACTTGCAATACAACAGCACCACAGAGGANGGGGGGGGGGATTTGGTTTGGCTGCTGGTGGGGTTTTTTTGGGGAGAGAGGTGAAGGGAGTGGGAGAACTTTTTGTTTTGCACCACTGTGGCAGAACTGACCAACAGTAAAAAAAAGGGCTCTTACAAGTCAAACTCCCTCTTAAATTTCTCTTAAAGATTTTAACTTTCTCCATTTGTTGAATGACCACGATACAAAGACTTCTTAGAGTAACTACAAGATGTTTACCCTAAGATCACACTAAAATTGTACCATTTAAGAGCATGGAAAAGAATTTTCTAATATGAAAAATCCTCTGATTTTGGATTTGATCAAAGAAATGTTTGCTATTTTCCCTACCTTCTGAATAGCACATGATATGTTTATTTATACCAAATTTTGTATTTTTTAGTAGAATCATTTGTATCAGTATTTCTGGGAATTCTCTAATTTCTGTTTCAAGGGGTTACACTGACTGTGGTGAAAAGTAGGTCAGACTTTGCATTCTGTCATTAATAGATATCAGCTGAAATGCTGCAAATGCACTTGCTGACAGTCAAATAGCACAGAAATAATATGGGCAAAAAGCATTTACGTCTATGATGACTAAAATAAACACAAAGGACATGGCAATCCCAACTCCTAAGCGATTTCTGGGAGAAAACAGGGTAAATCCCTTTGAGACCAAAATGGAATGACACTCCTGTATACTCAAAGATGGAAATAATTATAAAAACATGACCTGTCTTCAGGAAATCATTAAAAAGTTACAGCTTTGTTTGCCCAAGATACTGCAGGGGCCAATTTCATTAAGAATCACCCGTGCACTGCTAAAGCATCAGGATGCCATTTACAGTTCAGTACTAGCAGACTGTCACATCATTAGAGCCTCTCTGGTTCATTACACAGCTTGCAGATGGTGCTCATCAGAATTAGGGACCGGGCTGGGACAGAGGCAGGGTCTCAGCCAATGTAGATGCCAATTTCCTGAGCCAGAAACATTGTTCCCTGCTTGCCCCAGGAACAGGAACAGCACATTCGACAGTCAATGCCCCTGAGCAGCCCGCGCTTGCAGAGAGCAATTGCAAAGATGACAGAATGCTGTGTTTCAAAATATCGTCAAAAGTCCAGGATGGTTTTCATCAACAAATTAGTTTGCTAGGAAGAGAAATCGCATCACTAGGCACACTGGCTCAGACCAAGTGGATTGCCCACTTCTTCAATTTCTGAATATTTTCTCTAGAAATCCTAATTCTCACTCAATCATGTAAAAACCAGGTAGACATCCATCTCCACATAGCCAGAGACATGGTAAGACACATTGTTAGCACAAACGCCAAAAGATTTTGAAAGATAAATTTCCTATTAAAATGTGCATTGGTTTTGTAATGTTAAATTTTGCTTGACTTCCAAACCCAAAGTCGAAGTTTCGGAACTGTAAATGTAATGACTAGATTTAAAAATATGGAAATAATAAAACAGGAAAATGGTATAAAGCAATTATTTTTTTAAATCTGTGATGAAAGTGGATATACAAAATTTTGCTATTGTATTTTATGAACTTTTTAAAAATATTTAAATCTTTGGAACGGGAAACCAAGATACATCTGATGCAGAGACTCTGCAGCCACATCTATAAATAGCTGGTTCTCTCAAACTTTTATGAAGTTTAACCTCTTGGATCTCATTCACAAAACTAAGTACACATTTTATCTTTACAGCATATTTGAAGCTGTAAAACACTGATCTATAGATGCAGTTTGACTCAGCTCTGTGCACACATAAAAGTGTTTTATAGTTGTGACAAGTGTTCTGTCATTGCCTGCAGTAGTCCTTTAGTAAGAATATCAGTGCTTGCAATAAAAACCTACCCCTCTGCTAAACAGAGCAGTGATTTGCATTGATTCAGAGTGACAAGGTGCCACCAGTGCTTTGTTTCAGAACAAAAGTAATGGAAACATTTCTGGGATATTTAAGGTTGGCACAGTCATCAATAACCCATACATTTTCATTTGATGGTATTTGCAAATGTTTCAGAAGATTCATTTTAACCCTGTGCCCATCAAACTGTCACGTGCCCAGCAGCGGCTGCTATTTGGTACCTTTGCAGGTAACGCCACAAAACCACTGCTTTTGTTCAGGGTATGAATAAGAACTGACTTAATATTTCTTCTTTACAAACTTCCCATTTACCTTCCAAGTCACAAAGACAGACTGAAGAATGAAAAGCATCTGGCTCTGACTAAGTTGTAGACACTTGTGTTGCCAGACACTTTTCAGCAAAAAAAACCTACACCTTGACAAGAACAACTCTTAAAGTTATGTATCAAGCAGTATCAAACCTTTACCTGAAAACATTATCTTGTCCAGTAACTATATCTTCACCATAGACCTTATGTTCTCAACTTGCAATGGTTGACATTTCAAGGCACAAAACCTACAGGTAATACACTGGGCACTACATGGAGAGAGAACCAGCCATGCTTAACATAGATTTCAATTCTGTTTCAGAGATGTAGAATGGCAGCTGCCTCCAAAAGTCTGCGAAAGCATTCAAAGGAAATTTGGGAAATGCACAGGAGCACTGCTGGCTATAATTCCAAAGCCAATTCTGCTTCAGTCATCAGTCCTGAAACTTTTCTCAAAGTAACCACAAATGTCAGAAGAGAAGGGGAAAAAAAAAAAAGGTAGCATTTCCAAAATATGGAATAAAAATGCAAACTTTCTTGGACCAAAGTACTTTTGTAGCTTAGCAGCTAATGTGCAGACAGGGTATTTAACTAGTATTTGACAACAGCCAACTGCAACGTTACAATGTACTTGGATTTCTATAGCCAAACCTAAACTCTAAATGGTTACAAGACATAAACTGCAAGTACCATAAATCCTTTAATCCATCTGGAGAACATACTGAGCAAAGTATCCATCTGACTCGAATCCAGCTGACCAAATCCTGGGTCTAACTCTTTTTTTTTTCCTTAGCTTTTTATTCCCCCGCAACCTATCAGCTTCCATCTCCTTATTTTCTGCCACTTCTGATGCCCTGATGACACTGTGCCAAGCCCACAGGGCGTGTATTAATTCTGCCTCTAAACTGTGATGAATTAAGCAGCTTTAGAGCCTGTTATAATTCCATTCCACTGATGGTTCAGGGTCAAAAACCTCAATTCAGCACTAATCAATCTGATCCTCCAGCAAAAAGCTTTTATGATCATTAACATCTTTAGCAGCTGGATATCATTCCATGCTTTCTGTTCCATTCTGAAGGTAGCTGTAGACACATACCAGTCACATATTCTACACCAAAAACAAAGATATGACTTATAAGCATTCCCGACAGTACTGTAAATGTCTTCTTGTACCCCCCCTTCAGCTATGCTGAAGTAATTTATTCTTTTCCAAATCAGGCAAATCACTCACCAGGTGGCAATATTCCCTCCCTTTCCCTTCACTGGAATAGTCACAAAATGCTTATTGCTCATTTGTTCCACAGTAAATCTATTTTCCTTCTTCAAAATTACATATTCAAGCTGCATTTTCTGACAGGATTCCCTGAGAAAGAGCATTATCCCGTGAATTAAAATTAGTGCCATGTAAAAATGGATCAAAACTGAACAAAAACATCCTTTTTCTGTTGGATACAGGATATCTACAGGGTAACCCTTTCATCAGCTAAGCTGCTATTTTTCCTAAAAACATCTGTCACAACATTGCCAAATTGTTTACATTTTCCTTTTTATATGCACCTCCAAATCATGAACTGGTAGGAAAACAAAACAAAACAAAAGGATGTCAGTATCTGCATTTGTCAAGAACATTTCTGACAAACACCTGTCAAAAACTGCAAGTAACTACTGGCTCTGCCCTACCTAAAGCATGAAATGGACAACTCCTCCAAGTCCCTTATGGTTCTACTAACCTGAATTAGAGATGTATCTAAGAAGGAAAACGTAAGAATAATTTTTTTTCTTTGCACGTGAAGTATGCAAAGATTTTAATAAACACTGAATGCTCATTTTCAGGTTTTCATAAACAGGAAATCCATTGTTATTTTCTGAGTGTAGACACATGGATACAGGGGCTGGGGTGAAGTATTTCATTTGCACTTCACATTACTGTTGTTCCATCATGTTCACTTCATGTTACTGTTGATCCTAGGTTGAAATTTCAGTAGCCTGAGCTATCCAAGTTCATTGTACTCACTGTGCGCTGCCTGTATTTCCCCATCCTTTTTAGAGAAAGAACAACAAATCTGTATTCCTCAGGCTCTCATAAACACACAATTTTTTTTCAAGGGAAGGAATAATTAAAGACACAGTAATTTTAAACACCAAGTTATTCAGGGTGAAAAAAGAAGTACTACTGCTAGCCAGGGCTTGTGAGATGACAATACTGGCAAAACCAAGAGATTTGCACTGGATTACGGGTAAGCAATTTTTAGTTGAGTGTTTTAAAACCAACTCATATACATATTTCATTCCAGTATTCATTCTACATTCAGCAGAAAGAACTGTTTGTTAGTGTTCAACACCTTTCTCCCTCTCATTAAAGGTTAAAGCCAAACGAGCACTTACCTGAATCCACTAATAAAAGAGACAGAACTCTAGACATGGCAATAGTAGTGTTAAAAACAGTGGATTTATTTTTCTGTTTCTAAAACCCCTTTTTGTTTCTAAAATGCTACTCAATACTGTAACTACTCAGCTTTAGGTATATAAGGAATCAGCTGAGTAGATTTCTTAAAAAAAAATCATCCCTCCTATAATGCTCAGATGAAAAAAAAAAAAAAACCAACAAATAAACTCTACCAAAAAACCCCCCAAATCCATTCAAAATACTACATTTGAAACACTTTCTCCTTACTAAAAGCTCAAATAGACCACTTACAAGAGTGCAAAGCCCTATTTCACAACATTTAACACTGTTCCCTGTATGCTGTCAGCCTCAATGACAGAAAGCTGCAGAAAAAAACCCAGCTATATATGTCCTCTTTAGCATTCAGTGCTGCAGGAATAAAAGATGCACTGAACAGACAGACTGGCTTCAAAGCACTGAAATGCTTACAGTCTATTCCTGCCGTTGGCTTTCGTTCCCAGAGCTGTTAGTTATTCCTTCTGTTGTTTACACTAAATATTCATTAGCAAGACAAAACATAAGCTTATTTTATTTTAATATGCCAAAAATGAGGGAAAACATTCAGATATAGACAAATGATGGAATTACTGGAGATCGTGGATGACTATTACACTGAATTAAAAACCTGGTGAGCCAGCTCCCACTGGAGTGTGGGGGTGGGTGGGAAATAAACAAACAAACAAACAAACAAACAAACAAACAACCCCTGTCCATTGAAAGGAATTCAGTAAGAGATGCTTTAGCTGACCCCCAGAATTCCACTTCCTCCCCTTCCCATTGTGGGCCTTTTGCTTTGAGGGGTTCTCGAGGAATCAGTGAACCAGAGTTTACAGTCTGAAGCAAGTTTCAAGCATGTCATCTCCCTAAGAGGCACCCACTTTCAGGTAAGCTCAATCCCAATCTTCCTCTGTCTCACAATTATGCAAAATAAAAAATACAGTAGAACACTGAAGCCAGTAGTGCCCAGAACAAACCTATTGTACCTACCACAAGGCTGCATACATTAGGACATTTAACTACAGAGTGGCTTTTCCCTGGAACATCCTTGCACTCCTCGTGTCAGCTTACAGCTCTCCTTTCCAGGCTCGCTCAGTCAGTTCCCAGAAACCTGCAGACAATTTGCTTCCTTGTGCTGGAGGCAGACACTTCACTGCTCCTCTCACGAGGGCACAGCAACTTTATTGAAGAGTGATGTTTAAAACTAACAGATTTGAATGGTGTTAGCAAAGAAAAAAATGCAAAAAGCCTAACCTCCAACATAGAACTACAGCAAATCTTGATATTGCCCCAAAAAACAGAGGTGCTAGGCCTGGCAAACACTTTTTGCTTAATCCCTCAACTGCTCAGCCAAGCATCCATAGGACACAAATCCTATCCGTTTTCTGTAAAAACTTCTAAAAAAAATCCAAAATTAGGTGCTAGAGTGCTGAGATTTTCAACATGAACAGCTGAAAATGAAGTACATCTAACTTACATTCGTGTGCGCCATTATGCTGACGTTGTTACTGAAACATCAGTATACCACACATTAGCCTCTAAAAATCAGATTCAATGGTTTTCTACAAGATACACTATAAGAGAACCAAAATCAGAAAAGAAACTTCCAAACCAAGGAGGCTGGTGAGCTGATCATTTAGTAAATCAATAAATTCTTGTGGTTCGGCTACTCTAATTCACACAAATGCTCATATCACACCCAGCCTCCAGGACGTACTTAAGGATCCGCCTGACGCTAAGGATCAGGGGCCAAGGTGCGTGGTCAGGATGACTTCCGAATGCACTGGCAGGCTGCCGCTCACAAAGAAGGGATCGAGAAGTTGTGACAGCTGGGCATTTTCTAGACGGCTGAAGAGCGGCACAGGGAGACTCGCGGATCTCCTGTCACCTATTCCTGCTCCCACGTCCGCCCTCAAATGGCTGTGTACGTGTGTGAGTGCACGTGTGTGTGTGT
>VWZP01002214.1:276687-302463 GCA_013396995.1 Dicaeum eximium | reverse complement strand
CCATTTTGGGGGCAGTAAGACCGAGCGCGGCCGAGCACCCAACCCCTCAGCCCGGCACCATGAGCGAGGCGCCGGAGACCAGCGCCGCCAGCCCCGCGCCCGCCGCGCCGCCCGTCCCGGCCGCCCCGGACGCCGCTCCCCAGAGCCCCGCCAGCGCCGCCGCACCGGGTGCGGCTGTTGCTGAGGCGGCCCCCGGTGCCGCCGCCGCCGCCACCACAACCGCGGCGGCCGNCGCTCGGGAGCTGGGCGGGAGCCCGAGTGTGCCTCATCGGCCCCGAGCGGCCGGGACAGCGAGCGCGGCACTGCCCGGCTCTGCCGCTTCCCGGCACCTGCCGGCCGCACCTCCCCTGGGAAGGGCTGCTGGAAACTCTGCCTGCCTCTCCTTCATGTGAAGGTCCTGGCACAGCTTTTCTATCCATAAAGAATGCTGCTTTAGTAATGTAAAGTACAACTTCCAGGGGTAGTGGGGTTTGTTTGTTTCGAGTTGTTTTTTCGGTTTTTTTTTTAGAGGGGCGGGGTTTAGTTTCTACTTTACTATCAGTAAGAAGTTATGAAATGTCATGTTGCCATCTCTCTGCTCCAGCCCGGTGTAGCAAGTGTAACTCTTTTTCGTTGTGGTTACGTAGTACCAACCTGTTGAAAAGGACCGGACTTCTCTCTGCAGACTACTGCCGATAGGGGTGTACTGTTTGTAACTGTGTAACTTCCGAGGGCTCGCTAAAGGCGAAGTTGAAGCTGACTTACGGTGTAGAGTCCCAAATTTCCTTAAGGATACACAGACCTTCTCTTCTGAAGGGGAGGACTGAGGTCTTGCTGCGAGAAAGAGAAGCCACATAAAGGATTTCTCTGGAGTAGAGTTAGGAAGAACTCTAGCAAAGCAGAGATCGGAGGCGCAGCTTACATGATTCTTTTTTTCCCCCATTACCTCATTTGTCAGTAATTAGTACACATGAATCAGCACATCCATATCTGCTGGTATATCTGGCTGCTTCTTGCCTTAATGTGGCTTGTTTCATTCCTGGTAATGTTTTTACCTCCTTCACCTATTCCTATTGCTTGGAGAGAAGGGATGGGGGGAAGGGAAGGTAGAACTGCCTTTCCTGAACTAGCAGGAAAATTAAAACCCACCCTGGTAATGGTTTTGCAAAATTATTGCTAGGCAAGCTTTTTATGAGGAAAGTGATCACTGTAAATGCTAATTTAAAATGGACTAAGGTTAAAGTCCACCTCAAATGTCCCTGTTAATGGTCATCTGTGTAGCTGTGTTCACTTAAGCCTTCTTTTCAATAATCCCGTTAGAAGCAGAATCTTATGCTTGCTTGGGGCATCCAAATGTCTGACTTCTAGGAATATGGGTAAAGGTTACTCAGCTTTCTCATTTCTCCTGGTCACAGGAAGCTTTGGTTCTCCTCGTTAAAAGGCTATTTTGTCACTGGTAGGAGTGGCTGATGATTGTTTCCTCTGATAGCACCAGAGTACAGCATCTTGCAGAAATATGTGGGCTTCCCCTTGCTGGTGGGATGTACGTCAGCGCATCCACTGCCTTCTGTGACTCATCAGTTTAACTGGTTTTTGTGTTTTCCTCTGGGCTTGTCCTGCTCCTTGCCAGACTTCCCTGCTCGGGCTTACCAGTGACTGTGCCGTGGGTGTTCAGTGGCACGCTGTAGTCTGGGGCTCTTTTGGCCCACAGTGATGCTTAGGGGGAAGACTGTAAATGTCTGCAGGGAATAGTATTTCTCTATCACACTGTCTTAGGGGGAATATATTGGAGTCTCCCCCATGGAACAGTATTGTTTTTCAACTGTGTGCATACTCCTCTCCTTAGCAGCAGCCAGCTGGCCACAGAGTGAGCTCTGACTGCCTCTCCTTCTCCAGCCTCTTGACCCCTCTGAGGGTTTTTGTCATGCTTCCTAGGCTTCTTCCTAATCTGGTTCAAGTAGGCTGACAGATTCCAAAGCTATTTTGCAGGGGAGGGAAAGGATGATGTCGAGGGAAGCAGTGGTGCTGGCATTTTTTCCCACAGCAGGCTGAAACCTGCAGGTACTGCTGGCACTATTTGTGTGTTCCTCCGTCCCCTCCTGTTGACTTGTGTGAGTGTAGGGAGCTCTTGCAGCCAATGCCATTGTGGCAGCAGGAAGTGTCTGTATGTGGTGCTGTCCCTATGAAACTAAACCTAAAGCACAGCTATAAATACTGATGCTGAACACTGTTTACTGAACCAGTGTTTGGCACTGGAAGAATGTTTTTCTGTTCCAATAAACAAGAACTCTTGGGAATGTATGTTGTACTAGGCACAGTCCTTTTTTCTAGGTGATGTCTCAGTCATGTTAAGACTTCTCTGCTTCTAAATAAAAACATTTTCTACTAAAAAGTGTATTAAAGGAGAACAAAAACTTCACTTCTGAAAGGGCAATGAGAAAGGGCCTGTTATGGGCAGTAATAACAGCAGCAGTGTTACAATGCTCTGTTGTTGTCAGATGTTCTTCCTTGAGGGGTGTATGAGAATGGCAAGACTCCATGAGACCAAAGGTCTGGCTCCATCATCTCCTTGTGAATATTTAGAAAAGAATACAGCTGTAGAGTAGATGAAGGTAAAAATTTACAGTGTGTTCTCTCCTCTAGCAGAGTGGCTTGGACTTTTAAACTGGAGATTCTCTAGTCTGTTTTCCTTTTAATTGCCTTTCGTTCTATCAACATGTATGTGAAGTTTTTAGCAAGCAGTCGTCTGTAGGTGTCTAGACACTTTTCAAGTAAGTCCTGCACAGGTTTTTTAAGTAGTTGTAATCAAGCTGTGTTAACAAGTAACAGCTCTTAAATTATAGAGGCTAAAACTCTCCTTTAACTAGAGGTTTGAAAAGTACAAGCTTGTGGTGTCCATCCAGTTGCTGTGAGGTAAGGAGGGGTTGAGCTGCCTCCATCACTGTCGAGTTCCTCCTACACATTCCTATAAGTTGGAGAAACAGGTTTTGCCAGATCCTATAAGACACTGCAGTGTGGTTTCTAAGCAGATGCTGTTTTAGTGTTGAGGCAGGAGCTTGCCTTGATCCTGAAAGTCAGGGAACAGGACGTTGGTCACTTTGTAACTGAGGAATTGATGCCTAGAGAGGCTGACCGGAACAGAGGCTAGACAGTGTTAAAGGAATAAAGTAGGTATTTAATAAAGGCCTTCAAAGGATACACCCTGGGCAGTACAAGAGCCTGGCCATGGCTCTATTCAAGATGGATAACCACTCAGGAGTGTTCACACTTTTATAAGTTTTGGCCCATTTACATTTTGGGCTTAATTGTCCAATTACAGCTTCAGGTTAGGAAGTCCCAGCCTCCCAGACTGCTCTCCTCAATTCACTGTTGTTTACACTTTTAGGGCCTGAAGCTGCAACAGTGTCCTTGGTGCTCAGGCTGGAAAAGGATTGTTTTGTTTAATTAAACTGTGAAGAGAACTTGCTAACTCTTTATATGAAACTCAGTTACACGCTAACTGTTTTAAACAGCTTCCTTCAGCTATGTTTCACATCTAGCTACTAACCTAAAGAGAACTGATGAATGGCAGCAGGATTTTTAGCTTTGCTGCTCGTTTCTGGGATAAGAAATAAAAAAAGGGATGGATGGTCAATTCTGAAAATAGAGCCAGGTTTTGTGCTGTGTGGTAAACCCTTGGGTGAAGAATAGTGTGTTAAAGCACTGTGTCTTGTTACTGCCTTAGAATGAGCTGAACTGGGAGATGAAGGCACACTTTGAGGGTTAAGGGAACAGAGTAAGTCCAGTTGCAACATCATATGCAGTTATAGAAGTATTTATATTACATTATTGTACTTTCTTACATTTTTAGATTAACTTGTTTAATTTTCTTTCCAGCCACCAAAGTTCTTGGCACAGTCAAGTGGTTCAATGTCAGAAATGGATATGGCTTTATCAACAGGTATGTTTAGATTCTGATAGTTGTATTTATGCTGTACTAAGACTACTAGTGCACAGATAGGCCATGAATTACTAATTGTAGCAGAGTTCTCAGGGCCTGACTACAAGTTCATGCAGTTCATAGCTTAGGTCAGGTACTCAACAAACCTTCTTAGACACTTCAGCCCCCAGTCAAAAGTTATGTGTATGGGGAGAAAACAGGGTCAAAACTCACTACAAACTTGGTCTGTTACCTGTTTCTCATGTTTACTTCTACTACATGCTTAATGAGCTGCATATTCTTTAGTGACTGCCTGGCTTTTTTCAAAGGCCTGAGAAAGGTAGGAGGATGAAGGGAAATACTTTTATGTAAACTTCAAATGTTTACTGCTTGGTCAGAATACCTCCTGTGGATACTCATTGAGATTCTCTGGTAGTATCTCACTGAAAATATGCCAGGCATGGGTTTCATAGAAATTCTGTCTTTGTATCTTCTTTTCCACCCTCTTCTCTGGGCACAAACGAACCTCAGAATAGCATTGAGAATCCAAAGAGCTGTAGGTGAGATGGATCATTCTGCCCCCTTAGGTGCAGAACATCCATGCTTCCAATTTGCTGGAGGAAACTCTAGCTTTTAAGGCTGAAGTGTCTTTGTGGTTGAGGGGCTTAAATGTTTTGTCTACTTTTTTGAGGACCGAAACTGCTGCATGCTGAACATCTGTTTTCCAAAAAACATACCTGACAAGTTATTTCACTCTGCAAGTCCTTGAGCTGTTGCACATCAGGTAGATTTGGGTGAGTTGGACAGTGCAGAAAGGAGTAGAAGACCCCATGTTCATGGATCTGAAGCCAGTTGTGGTGTGGTATTAATCTCAGTTTCTCGAGGTTATTATCCAGTGCTACCTAAGAGTGGGAAAAAAGTTTTAATTAGGAAGTCCTCTTAAAATCTGTAATAGCAGTTAATGTAAAAGCCTTCCCCTGGTTGTGGTATAATAACTTGTTAGCTTTCTTTCTAACGTGAAGTCTACTGTTGCTTCAATCCAGGACAACAAATTTGGGATTATGCATTGTCTTCACAAACTCTTTGACCCACCTGCTCTGTTTGCTGAGAAGGAATTGAGTGAACAGATGGCAGGCCTTAGGCTCTTTTTTATTGTATGGGGACACAGATTCAAGGTCTCAGACTTATCTTTGTGTTTTGTATATGGAAGCCTGAACTGTCTGGCCTAATCCAGAAAACCTCACGTTCTTGTTTGGGGCCTCCTCCTGTGGACTCTCCTAACACCTCTTGTGCCTCTTTGCCTTGAGTTTCACTGAAAGGAGATCTCTGTTAACAGCTGTGGCCAGTCCTGTTGATAGTCTTGTTTGACCTCTGGGGTAACAGCTCAGGTTGCAGTCCCTCTGGAAGTGTTTTTGGGGAGTTAGAGTAGTGAAAAACAAGCAGTCCAGTCATCAACTCTGCCCTGCATAAAAAGAAAACACTGAATGTTTGCCAGAAGATTACAGAGAACCTCCCCCATCCTCTCATGCTTTTGAAGGCCTGGGAGTCCTTTCTGCTCTCAAGCAAATGACCATAGACGTTCAGAGCAGAGTTTTGGTAGCATAGGCTTGGACAGAATGTATGGAATTCAGGGTATGTGCTACAGGCTGAGAGAAGGAGGGTTTCACTTGAAAAGCCAGGAATTTCTATTAAAGTCTCTTCAGACTAAACTCTTATGACTTCTCACTTTCTTTTCACAGAAATGATACCAAAGAAGATGTGTTTGTTCATCAGGTAAGACAGCAGTAATTGTGCTTGGACAGTGTCCTATGATAGGTTTCTAATGCAGTTTCCTGCAGCAGCTACCCAACCTTGTCCTGGCTTCTCCTTAGAATATTTTCTGCAGATAACTTGAGTGGATATGTATGTTGAAATTTTCAGGGAGGAATATTAGGTTGTTTTACTTCTCTAAGAAAGGCTAGGTATTTTAACCCGTCTTAACTCTTTTTTGTCTGCTCTAATTTGAACACCAAAGGTGTGTTTTTGGTGTGGTTTTTGTTCAGTTCTCTCTCCTTGGCGAGATGACTCCTCTGTGAATACCTTGCTACTGCTGTCTGTCCTTCCCCCTATTTCCTCATGCTCCTTGTGTCTTTTGTTTCTTCCTACCCTCTTCACTTGCAGGTCTGTTTTGTCTGCCCTCCCTGGTATTGGAGAGAAAGTGATCTAGTCTGGCTCTTGACCAGCCTGGTTGCCATCAGCTGTTCCTGCACAAGGCAGCTGCTCTTAGGCAGAAGAGGAGGAAGGCTGTGTGCCAAGTATGCCCAAGCAGAGAGAGCTTGCCCAACAGCTTGTTATTGGTTAACTTTTCCTTGAGCTGTCAGGAGGCTGTTCTAAGTTTATACTGTGACTCTCAGGTTGCAGGCAAATAATGGCAAGACAGAGGATGATGTCTCCATGCTGATGTCAACTGATTAGTTGGCTTAGATCTGGTTTTGCATCATTCACGAGAAACTGCAATCCTGGAGTTTGTCCTATATAAAGCGTCTCCAGGCTCATGTCATCTTTGAAAGCATGAACTTTCTCTGTGGCATAAGTGACAGTATTTCTGTCAAATGTAACCAGGAAGTTTGTTCCCAGAGCTGGTCACTGAGGATGAGGATATGTGCATATATCTTTAGCTCATGAGTCAACACTGAGAGTTAGTTCTCGTGTGTTGATGACTAAACAGTGGTAACTGTTTCTCTGGGTGTACACCCATTATCTGAACCTGGCTGAAGCTGGAAGGGGATAAATCTAGTGCCTGTTATGAGAGAAAATGATGTTGGGAAGTGTGCACAGTTCACGTTCCTGGTTCAGCTGGTGGGCTTGACAGCAAGAGCTGTCAATGCAAATACTGATTTTTGATGGCTGTTTTCCTTCCTTAGCAGCCTGTGCTGTGGGCATGCTGACACATCTGTGGTCTGGTGGGGTTGCGTCCAGAGGAGGGTGGGAACAGTTCTGGAAGAGAAACATGTTCTGGATAGGCAACAGTGACTTAAAGACAAATGAGGTTTCCTTGATACTTGTGAGAAAATATCCTGGAAAATGGCTGTTGTGCTGATGACAGATGACATGGATCAGTGTTGTTCTGCTTGGGAAGGCTGCCAGCTGAGACCCAACAGAAAGCTACTGTTATCTGTGCTGTTTTGTCTCCTTCACCTGTAGAGGAAATTATTCCTCTAAATGTAAACTGGTGGGTGTGTGTGGAGAGGGGTGGGCACTTCCCAACTCCTGTGGCTGAAGTTCTTCTGGGGTGAACAAAACTGGCTTTTTTTCAGAAATACCACATCATGTGCAGGCCTGCATCAGAGTAACCCTCTTGGCAGGCTGAGCATGGCAGAGTAGAGGCTTCTAGTGCTGCTCTGGCTTGGCAGCAGCTGGATGTTCCTCATCCTGTACATGGATGTGCTTGCTCCCAGAGCCTGCGACGTTCTTGCCAGAGCTCCTGATGAGGCTGTGTGAGGAGGGAGACAAATCCATGCTGTGAGCAAACATCCTGCTTCAAGCTCCCTCTGCACTGATGGTGCCTGCTCTGCCCTTCCCTCGTGCCTGGGTGGGGCTGGATTATGCTCCTAATCCCTTCAGAATAAGGCTGACCTAGTTGAATAGATCCAGCTTCCCCCTGCCTCCCCTGCATGCATCTGCACAGGGAGGGAATGGCCGATCTCATGATTGGAATGGGGGTTAGTGCTTGGTGTCTGGCTATTGGATGCTATTTATAACTAGTACAGATTAAAATGCTTTTCTTTTTAGGGCATGCATGGCTTGCTTTGAGTTAACCCTTTGTCTTGCAGGGGCCCCAGGCATTGTTTTTGGGAAGGACAGTTCTTCACCTTGTGTCCTTGGCTGGTTGGTTGGTGCAAGGTGCTGTCCAGGGCACTGTGTCAGTCAGCTAGAGGTGCTGTGAGCAGAAGGGATCCATCTGCCTCCTGAGCTGCAGTGTGTCTTGCAATTTAACAACAGAAGTGTCAGCAGCCAGAGCAGTTACATTTAGTTAGGTAAAATTTAAATCAGCCATCTGTGAGGAGGAGCTGTGTCGATCATGCACAGCCTGAAGTACCTGCACCAGGAATCGGTGTAACAAATTTTGGCTGTAACTTGGATAATGCTGGATGTGCTGGTATGAGCATATGGAAAGAACACTTTCAAACAAGAACCTGAACTAGCTCTGGAGGCTCTTCTGGCTGCCTGTTCATCAGTGTTCCCCCTGGGAAAGAAAAGGCTTTGTTGTTGAGCGTTGTCTGCTAATATGAAACATCTGTCTTCTGAATCAGAGAAGTGGAGCCTCAGGATGCTGGTAAACAGTAACAGGGAAAATAGTGCTCTCTCCCCTCTGGATACACAGAGTAAAAGTCTTTCCATCAAGCTTAGAGCTTAGGCTTGTTAGAGGCTTATTTCAGAGATGTTTATCTGCAGCTGAAGTAGTAAAGCTGTATAGTTTCTGCTTGGATTTCTAGGATTTACTTGAAGTTGTCCTGCTTGCCTTTGTAAAACAAGCTCCAGCCTACTGCAGCCTCTCCCTCCTGTTGGCAATTGCAGGTCTGGATTCTTGAAGTTTCTGCCCATAAAGCTGGGAACAGAATGCATGGACTACTGTTACTTTTATCTTCATTATGCTTTTTGAGGAGGAATATTTGAGGAGCTTCATCAATCTTACGTGTATCCTCTGCTGAAATAAAATTTGTTAGTCGTTTCTTCTTCTGCCCTTACAGGGAAGGGGAAGGAGTTTGAAATACAGCTTATTGATATCTGCCACATGCAAAGCACAAGTCTTACAGTTGTTGCAGTACAAATAGTACAAAACCATGAACTAAATCATTACCTTTGCTGCAGGTGAAGGGTTTTAGTACTAGTATGTAACCTTTATGGAAAAGCAAACACTTCTATCTGATTTTTAGAAATGAGTCAGTTACACTAAAAGGTCAGCAGAAAGCCAACAAAGTTCAGATAATTGTGGAGTCTCTGCTTGCTATAGTAATTCCCAAAGGAATTGACTGGAACAGCTCATTCTGTTTCTGTATTAAAAATCCCTAAACCTCTTGGGATGTTTTTGCTTTGATAGTAACAGTATGTACACTCTTGTGTCCTTCCTTAGGCTGTTCAGGGATGCTGCAGGATGTAGGGAAAGGTATGGCTAGAAGGACATGCTGGTCTGTTGCCTGAAACACAAAGGAGATTGTATTCAGCAGCAAGGAAAAATAGGTTTCCCAGACTAGTCGAGATGAGCTTTAAACTGAATAAATTTTTCCTTCAGTTGGAAATATTTTGGGGCTGTTGTTGCTATGCAAAGGTAGCAGCTCCACTGATGGTCATTCTGCAGTTTTTCTTGAACTGCAGACAGACAGGACAGCTGGCTCTTCTGTTTCTGCCCTACATCCCATTTCTTAAGCTGGATTTATGCCCTGTGTTTCCATGTGTTTCTCTCTGCTGGCTCTGCACCTCCCTCCTTCATGCTAACTAAAGGTTCCCACGTCAGGAAACGTAATGTGAATTGGTCTTTAATAATCTAATACAAGATGATAATCTTTCAGTGAGAAAATAGCTACTGGATTAGCTTGTACAATGCATGTCTTAGTCTTTTCTCCCTGGCATCTTCCAGTTTGTAAAGCCCTGCCTAATGAACAGACCATAGGCTTGTCTTGCTAACAACCTTTTGTGGAGTCCTAGAAATCCTCCACAGAGTACGAGCAAGGTGTTTGTAGCTGACAGACTGAAAATCCCTCCAGGAGGTTTCAGTGTTTCCTGTGAGTCTGAGGAGGTGTACAACTGGCTTTGACCCAAACCCATGTTGTTATTTTTATATAACAATAATAGTAATATTATTCATAGCTATTATTGTAGTACTTTGGGGTTTCTGTCCAGCATATGGCTAAGATTGCATTTGTCTGTTCTGGTACTATTCCTGTGTTATCACAGACTCACCTGATATTTGGGATCTCCTTTACAGTGCTTAGATAAAATGCTAATTTGTTACACCAGAGTTACAGTAATTCTTTTCTGGTTGCTCTGACTTGCCATGGTACCATATAATTAATGCTGCTACAGAAATGCTCTGGGTGTTGAGTTCTCTTTAGCTGGTCTACAGCTCTCCTAATGGCTGAAGACAGGGATCACACTTGCTGCTAGTGCTGCCCTTGTACAGCTTGGAGGAAATCAAACACTGAGTATGAACTCTGTTCATGCAGAGATTTGTAATAATTTCCATATCCAGTGTACTGGACAGAGCAGATCCTGGGGCAGCAGCTGATTTATAAACTCATAAGCCATGAGAAAAGAGGAGACCTTGAACTGAGTATTGGTGGGTCTGTGAAATAAGAGACATCTGTGTGTTTGAAATACCTTACTGTGGTGGCTGCTCTGGTGCGTAGAGTTGGATTTGTAGCAGAGAAATACTGCTCTTCCCTCATCTGTGGGGCTATGAAGGTGTAAGATAAGTAACATAAAATAATGTATTTTTATGCATCTTCCTTTCAAGACGGCGATAAAGAAAAACAATCCACGGAAGTACCTGCGCAGCGTTGGCGATGGAGAGACTGTAGAATTTGATGTGGTTGAGGGAGAGAAGGTGAGAGATCATGGAGCCTCAGGGTGTGGTCTAACAGAGAATAACACAGCACACAATTTAAGCTGTGTCTCTGATGTGTTCATCACTGGGTTGGTGGCATTAACACAGCTTTTTTGGGGGGAGATTTGGATTTTTTTTAAGGTGTTATTAAGGCATATTTCTAGATACTTATTGAAACTACTAGGAAACTGCATTCTAGTGCTTCTAGAATCTGCAGTTGTTACTTGAGAGAACATGTGAAGCCTACAGCCTGCCCAGTAATTATTAACAGAGGCCTATATTGCCCTGAGCAATTTTTCTTGGAGTCTGGTAGCTTAATAACTGTAAAAACTTTCAATTTCCTTATGCTTCTACTTTCCTGAAATTTTTTTCAGGGTTATTTTTAGGGTCTCAGTCAGTTCCTTCTTGCTTCCTCCTCTGAACTTGGCCTGTTGGATAGGATTTAAGTATCTTAACTCATGATGATATCTCTTGGTTAAGGGGTTGGGAATAACAAACCTCCTTTTGCCTTGTGTGGGAGAAAGGAATGACTGTGGCTTGGAACCTATGCAAAACAGCCTCTTTCCTGTTTCATCTTCTCGCTGTGGCTGGTTGCTCTTTTCTCACACCACCCTGGCTGCCTTTCATTTGTCCTTGTAGGGTGCAGAAGCAGCTAATGTCACTGGCCCAGATGGAGTCCCTGTGGAAGGCAGCCGCTACGCCGCAGACCGGCGCCGCTATCGCCGGGGCTACTTTGGCCGACGCCGGGGCCCACCTCGGAGTGTGAGTTCCATTTCCCTGCATTGCTCCTGCCACACACAATACTGGCAGGGCTGTTTCTCACCTGACTGTCTGAGGCACTTCTGACCATGACACATAGGTCTAAGAAGCTTTAAAGTTGTGGTGCCCAAGGCATCTTGACAAAACCAGAACAGATTGGTGGATAAGTACTATAAAGCTGTCATAAACTGAGAGAGTTACTTTTTGAGTTCTGAGTCTCTCAGTTATACTTTGACTGCTGTCAAATACCTCTTCCTACTATCTATCCTAGTTCCTTTGGATATTTAGTTATCCTGATCAGTTTTATACATGAGAAGATCACAGATGATTGTGGGGTTTTTAATTTTGTACAGTCATGGTGATTAAAATGGCTGTGCAGAATGGGAAGGATACCTGTCAAACTAAAGGTAGACTACTAAGGGCTGTCAGGAGGTTACAGCTTTTGCTTCCTACTGGATCAGATGCAGAAGATGCACTTTTGTTTCTAGGTATCTTGTTAAATTTCTTCTTTTAAATGGAAGAATAATACACAAGGAACTGTAAGTCATGTAACATTTTATAAAACAGACATTACTGATGGCAGGCATTTAAAACACAAAGCACAAACAAATCATCAAACCAGAAAAAACACCACTCAAACCAACGTGCAGCTTCATCAATTAACAACTAAAGGGGAAAGATAACCACTGCATCTCTGAAAGACTGACTGTGTAGAAAGTGTTTGATGTTAGGTAGTACAGTTTTTCTATCTTAAAATTCCTTGATGCTTTTGTGGGGGTTCCCTGTGGAATGGGGCTTTGTGTAGAATGTGAAGTGGTCTGTGGCAAATTTCTGTGTGATGTCTTTGTTAGCTTTCCAAATAAAGAATTGTCTTGATCAATAGCTGCCTCTCCATAACTACATTTCATGTAGTGAAATGCACTTAATATGCATCAGAGAGAATGTTTATAAGAACAGCTGCTTAGTCTGTGAGGAGCAGTGGCAGCACTGATGGCTCTTATTTTATCCTCATCTTAACTCTGCCCAAATGTAAGCCTTTTGAGAAATCTGCTGCTTCTTTTTACCCAATATGCTGGGGTTTCTATACTCATATATTATTTTTGAGCTTGCATTCGGGGTTATGGTTAATATGCTGCCTGTCAAATACAAGACTTCTGTTTTGTTTTGGTTGCAGGGTGGTGAGGGAGATATGAAGGATGGGGTCACAGAAGGAGGACAACTTCAGCAAGTGCACAGGAATCCTACCTACCGTCCCCGCTATCGCAGGTCTGTACAGTTCCTCTTCTCAGTAATTCAGATGCTGTTGTGTTCTATATAGGCTTCCAAGTGTGGGAACACTTATGCAAATGGTAGGGACACTGAGAAGTATTTTAATTACTTGGAGAAGTTAGTTTCATGTGCATGTATGTTCAAAATCATAATGGCCCAGAAAGGGCAAAGAATTCATAGCATCCCATTACTTCTCACAACTGACCAGGAAATTGAAGTGAGTTCAGTGTCCATGTCCTCCCAGTTGAGCACTCGTACTTTGCTGGACAAGTAATTTCTAAAGCCTTGATCTGGGACCCTTCTGGGGGTGCTGGTGGATGAAAACTGTGTGTGAGCTGGTAAATGTGAAGTTGCAGCCCAGAAAGCCACCCATGTCTTGGGCTGCAGCAGAAGCAGCATGGCCAGCAGGCTGAGGGCAGGGGGTGACTGCCCAGTACTTGAATGGGGCTTATAAGAAACATGGGGATAAACTTCTTAGCAGGGCCTGTTGTGTTAGCATGAGGGGTAATGGTTTTAAACTAAAAGAGATTTAGAATAAATAGAAGGAAGACTTTTTAATATGGGTATGGTAGAACACTGAGACAGGTTGCCCAGAGAGGTGGTAGATGCCCCTTACAAGGTCAGGTTGGATGGGGCTCTGAGCAACCTGATCTAGTTGAAGGGCCTCAGGGAGCTGGTTTGTCTGTCATTCACTCAGTTGCCCCTCATCATATTGTCCTTGTTAAACAAGTAGCTTATGAAGTCAAATTCCAACATTGAATTTAGAGATGAACTATGAAAATTATGTAATCCCCATTTTTTTTCATATGCATGTCTGTTCAAAAACAAAAAGAGGTGAATAACAGTGCAAGAGCAGCTACAATCTGAATCTGATAGGGATAACAAGATTGTTCTTAATTGTAATTACTTGCTTGTTCATGCACAACAGATCCATCCTTTTGGAATCTGGGTCTAAAGCCACAAGCCTTCCACCTCTACTTTGAGCTTTCCTGTTTATGAATATTCATGTTCAATTTGGTTCTTTTATCTAGGTCTGTGGGAAATGGGATACTACTGATGCTTACTGCTTGGCATCCAAGCTGAATAAATTTAATTCCTGAAAGTCTTCATTAGTTTTGAGCAGTGAGAGATAGCACCACAGTAAGTCCAGTGAAGGTTTTGCAAGTCCTGTGGTTGAATCACAGGCTGAGTGACTTGTCCATGACTAATGGAAATTTGAGAATTTCTGATGCAGTTTTCCTGTGAGAGGAATGATACATCCTATCAGTGCACAATGCTTCTGTTTAGGTTCACAGGCATTGCTTTTGTTTACAGGCACTAAATCCAGTGACACTGGCACTCTTGTTAGGTTCCTTTGGAAAGGCTAAATTGGTTTTTGGGACTTGGTAGCTGTGGATTAGCTAATGGGAACTGGATTTTGGCTGTGTTTTGACAGTTTATAAACATTGTTTATACTAGAAATAAGGTGAAATGCTCTTGTATACATCAAGAACATGGACTTGATAGCTTAGTGTTAATGAGGGCCAGCTCACCTGTGACAGGTGCTTTACCTAATTGGTTAAGAGGGGCAACATGAGGCAAAGAGCCAAGATCCAGGAATGGTTTTCAGTGAGGAGGATTGCAAGGACTGCACCATTAATTAGGAATAGGACTGGGCCAAAGCTAACTCTGCACAATCAGCCTGTATGGCCACTACTGGCTTGTTTCTTCTGCTAGCCAGCAATTCAAGGGGGCTAACTGCATCTTCATTGCAGGGTAGACAGCAGAATATGGTGATGCAGCTTCAGCAGTGAAGAGATGCCCACTTTCCTTGTCTTTTCTTTCCAACCATATGCCAGCCAAACCCTGAAGGGATGGTTTGTTAGCACTCAAAACTGCTGAGGATACTTGGTTATGGGAGGTTTTGCTGGGCTGAAATTACTGTAGTTTAACCTTTCTTGGGCTTCTTTCATTCCTAACACCTCTTTGTGCCCCTCTCAGAGGGCCCCCTCGCCCACGCCCTGCCCCGGCGACCGGAGAGTCCGAAAACAAGGAGAACCATCACGAGGCCAATGGCATGAGCCAGCAGCCGCTGCGCCGTGGCTTCCGGCGCCCCTACAACTACCGGCGCCGGCCGCGCCCCGCCAGCGCCCCGGCACAGGAGGGCAAAGAGGTACGGACACCACACTGTGTGGGGGCACCTGCACCTCTCCTGGGAGGAAAGGCTGAGGGAATTGGGATGGTTCAGCCTGGGGAAGAGAAGGCTTTGGGGTGACCTCATTGTGGCCTCCAGTGCCTGAAGGGAAAGATGAGGCAAGACTGTTGTGAGGGCCTGGAGTGACAGGACAAGGGGGAATGAGTTTAAATTGAAAGACAGTAGGTTTAGATTGGATATGAGGAAAAAAATTCTTCCCTCTGAAGATGGTGAGGCACTGGCACAGGTTGCCCAGGGAAGCTGTGGCTACCCATACCTGGAAGAGTTCAAGGCCAGGCTGGATGTGACTCTGAGCAGCCTAGGGTAGTGGAAGGTGTCCCTGCCCATGGCAGAGGATTGGAATGAGGTGATCTTCAAGGTCCCCTTCCAACCCAAACCATTTTATGATTGTATGTAGCGGAGGTTTTAATGGGGTGAATGCCCAAGATCTTCTGCCCTGTGTGAGTTTTTAATAACTGTATTCATGTGCTGGATAAGTCTGATGACCAAATGTGATGTGCTGATTTCCTTGCCTGCTTCTTCTAACCCTCTTGGAGAATAAGCACCTTATCTTAAAAGGAACCAGCAGTGGGATAGGGAT
Source organism: Dicaeum eximium (assembly GCA_013396995.1). Lineage (NCBI taxonomy): Eukaryota > Metazoa > Chordata > Aves > Passeriformes > Dicaeidae > Dicaeum > Dicaeum eximium. The sequence continues at coordinate 287,180 of VWZP01002214.1, read as the reverse complement.
TGCTTCTGGATAGCTCTTAATTGGGGTCAGACTGTAACAACTATTTTTAAACTGGAAAGAGTTGTGTTTTCCCACTTCCACAAACCTTAACTCTGTATGTAGCATGAGGGATGGATTTGAAAGCTCTAGATCCATTTTCTGAACTGTTTGAACCAGGTAATTTCAGGAATCTCTTTGCAAACACAGATTCTACTTTAATGAGGGGAGATTTTTTTTCATTCCGTGTCTAATTCAGGTATTTCCTTGACAGAATCTGCTGTGTAATACTCAATTACAGGAAATACACTAAAATTTAATATTTTCTGGAGATTATTTTTCTTGATTGTTTTAAAACCTGCATTATGCTGGCTGTACCACGGAAGGGAGGAAGGGTGTGGAGGTCAGCCTTTGCCTATAATAAGAGTTTGTTGTGTCTCAGACAAAGGCAACTGAAACACCTGCTGAAAATCCTGCTCCAGTGACAGAGCAGAGTGGCGCTGAATAATGTCCAGCTCCCCAGGCACCTTTACCATTGCTCAGGTAAGGAATATGGACAGGTCTGTTTTCCAATGGAAGCAGAGTGTGTATGCTTCTAGGATTCTGGCCACGTCCCCTTATGTATGGCTTGATAATTGTGATAAGTTCTGAGAGTGCTGTAGAGGCAAACCAAGATGCTGCTTTTCTCTTTTTTCTCCCCTCTGCCTCTGTATTTGTCACAAAGTAAGTTGTGCTTTATAATTGATTTCTTTTTTTCCAGAAAGCTCTCTCATCTGTATAGCAATAGCATCTGCTGATAAGTTATTTTATTTTAGGAAGATTCTGATTATGGACAGGATAAGCCAGTTGTGCTTATCCTGCCTGTTACAACTCTTTTCATTTGACATCTTGTCTATTTATTGAGAAGTGAAACTTAAACTGTATTTTTTTTAACATGTGCCTCTTCAACAGGTGTCCTAATGTACAACTCAAAAGTAACACCAAAGAAACACACAAGCAATAAATTGTCAACAGTGATGACGAAAGCAAAGATTTGAAATACCAAAATGTAAAAGAAAATTTACCAGCAGCTGAGATCCAGGGAACGCCTACAAGATAGATGCATGAAGAGAGAGAGAGCGAGATTGAGAAAGAGCAACCTCCCTAGTTTCAACAGCAACTATGGAGCTTTTTGTTTTTTGGGGTTTTTTTCCCTAGAATTTCACTGTTTTGCTAGTATTGATTTTTTTCAATTTTTCTTTTGGTATCAAACTGAAAAGGGGAAAAAAAAAACCAACCAAAGAACTAAAATTGAAATAAAATGCTTTTTTATTGGATGCTGGTGCTAAACCTCCCAAGTGTGAGATTTTTTTTCTGTGCCAGTCCTGTTCATTGCAGGACGTGGGGAGGACAAACTTCCGCTTTCCTTGTTAAGATCTATTTGAAACTGTGCAGCATGGGTGACGTTCCTCACAAATAAAAGTGATTTCAACTACCAAAAATATCTGGTTTAATGTGTTTTTTCATTACTGCTTTTAAAAGATTTCATTATTTTAATCTTGTTGCTTCAGCACTTATATGTGAAAGAGAGCTGCCTCTTGGCAGCTTGCTGGATGACACCTGAGCATGGTTAGGTGGATATGCTTTAATACAAATCAACTTCTGCAAAGAAATTGCAAAACAGCTATAATTTACACTGTTCCCTCTGTTCCTCTGGCTCTAACCATGTTTAGTGGTTGAGTTTTCCTGTCTTGTGGCAGGAGTTTGGGGTTTGTGGAGTGAGTTCCTGGAATGTTTTTTTCCCTCAACTGTTTTACTAGGCTTTTGTGTTGTGTAAACAGTAGAATCCAAGTTTTCAGACTGCTCAAGAAGGACTCTGGTGTAGTAGCTACCACTTTATCTAAACTTCTGTTCTGAATAATGTTTGACTGGCTTCTCCACTCTTTCTGATTTCAAACCAGTAAAATCTCTGTACCTGTACCATCTTGAGTTAATGAGCAAAGTACTGAGCTATCTTATAATATATCAATGGTTTTTTAATGTTACTCTCTAAAACTTGGCTGTCTTCCAGCCGTTATCAGTCTGCTTTCAGCTGTTGAATATGGGTGCATATCTTGTGTCCTTCATTGTCTAGTCCGGCCTTTCTCACGTTCCTGTCTTGCAGTTGCTGTTACCCAAATAATAGATAAGTACATTGTTTTTCTCAAACAAATATTCCTGTTACTCTTCAGGAATTAAGCAGAGAGTGCAGGGCATAATTGCACTAGAAAGCCCTTTGCCTCCAGCTTCTGGGAAGGTGAGGAAGGGCCCTTGGACCCTATTGCCTTGGCCTTGGGGAGAAGGAGGATGGGAAAAGGCTTAGTGGTGCCTGAGTTGCACTGCTTACAGCTGACTGAATTGTGAGGGATTAGGAACCTCTTAATGAGTTGTGAAGTAAAAGCCATAGACTTGTGTCAGGGTTTTAGTTTGAACTGGGTAGAAACACTGATTTCGTGTAGTGGTTTTGGTTTGCCAATTTTAAATTTTCCCAATTTGGAAATTTTCCCGGCTAATACACTCACTTCCTGCTGTGAGGTAGGAAGATAGGATCAGGAGAAAAGCAAAGCAGGCTCAAAACTTCAGAAGAGTACAAAGAAAATTTTATAAACAGTAACTAAAAGTAGTAAGAATCAAAACAAATCCTTCAGAACACTTTTCCTCCCCCTATGACTTTTTCACTGACAATGTAAAGAAACAAAACCTAAAATTTCTAGTTAGTTTACTTCTTCTAAAGTAGTCTTTCTTTGGTTTACTTTGGGAGAGAAGTCCCTCTTGTTAATGTTATGGAGACTTCTCCACAAGAGGAAAAAACAGTTTTCTTGTGGCTCTCAATTTTCTCACAATATAGCAACCACCCAGGGAAACCTGCAATCGTGAAGCCACTCCCATTTTCCACAAACCTTCCCAGGGCTTGTCTGTGGGCCATGTCAACTTATGGGGTATTGTTTTAAAGATAAGCTGTTCAAAGGCAAAAGTTCTCATTATCTATCTCTAAAATCATCTTCATTCCTGAAAACAGATCTTCTTTTCTTTGGGGCACAGGGTCCCATCACTTTTCCTTCTTTCTCTGTTCAGCCTTCTCATGGGATCACAGCTACTTCAACATGTCCCTACTTAGCATGGAGGCTTTTGCTTGAATTCGAACCCTTTATCTCTCCATAGTTCCAGCATTATAGGGAAAAGGAGTCTTTTCTCCATAGCTTACAAGAGAATTTTAGCTCTAAAACCAAGGCATCTTCTCATCCCTCCCACCTGGGACTTGACGTTTTCCTCACTGACCTCGATGTCTTCATGTTGCTCCTATACACGCTCACATCTTGTTCTTTTTTCTCACTAGAGAGAGGTTGAATCACTGAAAGGGGTAACATCTCGCCAGCGGCCTGCGGATGGTCACCTGACCCACAGTGGTTTGTGGCCGGAGCTGCAGCTGGGAGGTGTGGCTAGGACCTGGTTAGCCAGGCTAGAACTCTGCAGCAGCACGCTGGATGTGTGTGCGTGCGTGTGTGTGTGTGAGACTTCTCCTTCCCCCTGCCCGATGGTTGCGGCAGCTTCTATATGTCTGTTTTAACACAAAATAAAACGCAATAATGTGAGTAAAATATAAGTAATGGTACCTTTAAAAGATTCTGAAGTAGGACAAATCTTCATAGGCTTAAATTTTGTTCCAAACTAAATGTGCAGGCACACGGGGGAGAGGTTGATAATTTCACCATAACAAGCAGATACAAGATATTAATAAATCCTGAAATGTTACTTCAGAACTTGTCATAAAAACTACTTGAACTGCCTTCAATAGGTGTTTTTTCCTTGAGAGATTTGACAGACTAAAGAGTATTTTCTTAATCTCTGCAAAAATGTAGGTCAGATTGAATCAGGTTAACAAATGCACCTAACTAGCCATCTTCTGTTTTTTATGAACAGAGAAAATGATGGAGAGATGCAAGTAATGTCCTAGCATTGAGTTCTATTTGTTATTTCTGTCCTGCCCCTAGTAAGAATGTTTGCATAAAACAGAAGCCAGTGACTGACATAACCTACTTCATCCCTCAGTTCCCTGGTTATAAAAATATAAGCTTAACTCTAGCAAAGTTTAAAGCACTTACTAAAATCACATTTTAGATGCCTTGGGCTGTGCCTAAATTGTTCTTTTACTAGGTCTCTTATGGTCTTGTTAGCTGAATTTGCCAGGAAGAAAATATGAACCTTGTGCTCAATAATGAGGGTCACTTCTCTTGGCAGCTGGTGTTTGTGCTGTAAATAAGGCTATGGGTTATTTGCCTCAAGCAGAATTACAAATGAGAGCTTAGTTTGTGTTGTGTTGGTTTGCTTTCTTAAAAAGATATTTAGCTCCATGGATTTTGAATTTGCAGAGTAGCTGATGTGCTGCAAAAACATTGCCCGTGGCTTGTGAACTTTTGAGGAGGATAAAGAAAGGAAGAAGACAGTTTTGTAGGCCTTCCTTTTGTGCATTGTTTTGTGGATTTGAACATAATTGCAATAAAAGGCATTCACAGCCTGGAGAGACAGGTGTACTGTAAGCTTCTATCTTGGACAGTGTTGCTGCCAGGGGAGAACTACATAGGTGCAACAAGTGCCTTGGGAGTGAAACACTTTCTGTTGGAAAAAACTTTGGAAATAAAGCCTGTGCTATAGAGTTTGCTCTAAGGGCTGCAGAATCAGCTATGGATGTCTGACTGTTACTTGTTGTGGCTTTTTTAGAGAGTCTCTTTGCAGATCCTTGGTTCACAGCCATGGTGTTAGACATCATTCTGCTTTCTGCCGGTTTGGCTTTTTGGAAAGCCAACGAGCCTTCAGCACCACTGTGATTCTGTAGAGAGGCAGTCTGTGCTCTGAACTGCTCAGAGTTGTAGGGAAAAGCATCTGCATGAGCCAAGTGGCTGTGGGATCCTCCCTCAGTGTAAAGGGGATGAGAAGATTTTGGAGGCCATGTCAAATAAGTGGTAGCTTAAACTTTCTATTTTGTGCTGTTTGCAATAATGGAGCAAGGCTGCTGTGATGGAATTTTGAGTCTGAGAGCAGGACAATGATGCACTGAGCAGAAAATGGATCTTGATGACTCAATACCACCAGCTGATGAGTAATTAATATCTTAAGGTTTTAAAATGTGACAGAAAAGACTCAGAGCTTCATTATATTTCCTGACTAATGTCAAAATACATTATTCTCCAATGTTTGGCAGTAAGTTTTGACTTGTAAATGGTGACTTGGTTAGGACACAAAGGTCCTTAGAATTAATCAATTATACACTGCCACTTTCATGCCAGTAGTGCCTATGTGATAGAGTTAATGTTTAGAAAAAAAGAACATTATTTTAATAGTATGTGTAAATAGAGGTGTTACAGATTCAATTTCAGGAAAAATTGCTGCAAGAATCTGGACTGAAATTTTGAAAATATGCTAAAAGGTAAAACAGCTCATAGAGATTCTTTAGCCTTTCTGAGATAATTGGGGCTATAATAAAGAACTGGAGGGCAGTAGTAGTAAATGAAATAAATACTCTAAACAGAGCTCTAGGACATGTTCTGACAAGGTCAAGATGCCTGAGTGGATGTGTGAAATGTTCTCATTTCAGGCCCCTTTCAGTTGTGTTACACTGGAGAGAAGGGCACAGTTTCAGCCATCAGAATTTCCATCAGAATTATACAGGAGGCTTGGTATAAGTCTCATCTGTTTCTTGGTGAGAAACTGTTAATGGAAACTCTAAAAAAGAGTATTGAGAATATTTATGGCTCCACTTGATGGCTCTTGGATAGGTTACTCTTGGGCATCAGCCTCTTGACTTCCCAGGAGGTGCAGTGCATGACTGAGATCAGTAATTTTTGCTGGGCCATGGATGGTGAAAGTGCTGCAGTGTTACACACCACACAACTGCTGACACTTCTCATCACAGAAAATGGGTGCTTAGGAGATGTCAGCAATCCAGTTCACTGGTACAGTTATGTGAGCACTAGATGGGGCTGTTACTCCACTTAATTTTTTCTGGAAATTCATGGATGCACCCCTGTGACAGGAAATAAAGGTGTTGCAGTGTGGGCTATCTAGGTTCTGCTGCAGGCTCTAGGGGGGCTGAAACAGAGTAGATGGTGAGTAATAACCCAATAAAGAAATAAAGGAAAAAAATAGCAAAGGAAAAGTATAAGTATCTTGCTGTATAGTTTTTCTAGGAATAAGCACTGCTGCCTTTCCTCTCATAATGATCACATAACCATGAAGAAAATCTTGGGGAGAAGGAAAGACCTCCCTAGGGGAAAGTCAAGTGTAGAGTTCAAAGTTTGTTCTTACCATTTGTACCTCCAGAAATACTTGGTGCCAGTAAAAAAAACCAAAACCCAAACCAAAGCCCAACCAAACCAAACAAACCAACAAACAAAAACCAACAAAAAACCCCCCGAAAATTAAATTACCTACATATTTTTTACTCCAGTGGATAAACATTCTGACTGAATTTAGATCAACCAATCTCAAAGAAATACACAGCCTAAAAACTGGAAAACTTTCAGGGATTATTTAGATGTGATTTAAACCATTAAATACCTCTTCAGAGGAGATGGAGGTGCTCTCACTTGCTACATGGTGCTTCCTTTCTACTTAAAAGAGACTGATTTCACTAAAAAGGAAGATCCTTAAAACTTATTTCACTGACTTCCATCTCTGATAAATTAGTCATTTATGTACAACAACAAGCCACAAGGTGCTGCTCTTAATCCACATCCTGGCTAAAAAAGAAAATTTTTTGTCATTTTCTAATACTGCACAGCAAGAATATATGGAGAGAAGGATGTTTTAGTATGTTTTATACCATGGTTAGTTTGGTTTCTGCAGCCATGCCACCACACACACTGCAGTGTATAATGGTAAAAATTTTTTATTTCATACCACCTTCAGAGGGTTTGAGAGGAACAATCTTTCTGAGGAAACCAGTTCAAAGAAATGGTTAAAAATCTAGTGGAAGAAGAGGAAACAGCTATAGATGATCTATCTAAATAATAAAATTATTTGAACACCTAGATGATAATCCTAAATAAAACCAATTCAATCTATCTGCAAATCTAGACTTTAACCTGTGTTTCATTTGGGAAAATAAGCAATTCTTCAGTTTGCTTTGAAAGGCATGGGCTTGTGCAATGCCTCTGTGATGGTCCTCCACAGCATCCCTGCTCCCCATCCCCCCAGTGTGTTCAGGTCTCAAAGAATTCCAGTTATATTGACCATGGAGTGAGTATGATCTTCCAGGGAAAAGGACAGAGGGTGTGTCAATTGTGTGTGCAAACACTACAGAGATTACTGACTGGCATCATGCAAATGCACACATTGCTGCCTTTTACCCTCAACTATACAAAGCTGTATGTGTAATCTCATTAAAATACTTCCACAGACACTCACAAATAAGTGGTTCTTAGCAAGAGGACAGCCCATTTCCCACTGTTAATCCTCCACAGCTGGGACAATAAAGGACCTAAGTGATTTTCCAAGGGATATCCTTCTGCCAGCATGACTGGGTTCAATTTATTCCTTTTTTTGCCTTTCACCTCTAGATTCCATTAGCAGCTCTTGCCATTTGTTCTCCATCTGCTCTTTGCACAGCAGGAAGACATCTTCCAAGTGCTGCATGGCGTTGAGCAGGTCTGGGTTGGTCTGGATGGCTACGCAGTCGTAGAGGATCCAGGCTGCACGCACTGCAAACACAACAGGTATTATTATTTCCTGGCTAGGGAAAAGCAACGGCTGATTCAAGAAATAAATTCAATAAACAAATTCACTTAATAAATGAATTATTATCAGTTCAGATCTCAGAGAAGGCTGGAAAATAAGATGGAAACTGCCTACAGTAGTAATCAAATAGACTGGTCATTGTTACTTCTTTATAAATGTCTCAAAATAGTTCATAATGGAAGTACACTGATGTAAATTACAAAAAGAGGATGGACACTTCACCTAAAAATCACAACAAAACAGGTAATCAAATGGAAAGGGTCAAGAGACTGTTTTAAAATATATGAATATTATATAAGGAATCCTCCCTCCAGACCAGTTACAGCTTGTGTTAGGTGAGGAAGACTAAGATCAAGGAGACTGCAACAGAGATTAAATACTTGAAGGACAACTTAAGTAATGAAATGGATCTTGAAATAATCAGTACCTTAAATAATGGGATTGATTTTGAAATAATGAGTAGCTGATAAAGCTGAGCAAATAGTTTTAGCACTTATGTACTAAACTTATGTTCTTAAGTACACTTAGGTACTTTCCCTTATTTTACCAGGAATTCACTATAGTACACTGACCTGAGAGATATGTATCCATTTTTCAGAATTAAGTCTCATTTTATATGCTATATTTTAATAATTGTACATTAAACACCTTAGTAGTATTAAATACTCTGAACTAAATATGCATCACCTATTGATTTTTAATTCTGAGCCATCTGAACCACCTAGATTATTTGCATGCTTGTTCACCATTAATAACACAAGGGCATTAGTTGATGGTAATGTTTAAAACTACATTTCTATCACACAGAAGCTTACAGAGTAAATATAAAACATAAATCTTCAGTGTCTTTAGTACAAAAATCCATATCATTCTTAATAAAGACCTGTACCTGTTAGTTTCTCCATTTTCTCCAGAAGTTCCTCCATGTCTGTTTTAAAGTTCTCTACCTTCTTTTCCCTGTTATCATAGTTTCCTTCCTGAGATTCTAATTCAGCCATCTATAAGGAAACCAGGAATTTCCTATTTTATTTTACTCTAAAGGGAGTTGATTGTCACAGTTGAGATAAAGTAACATTGCAATAAAAAATTAAAAGCATATACTTTTTAAATTTACATGTGAATTCAGCAAGAATCCGACCTTTAGGTTACTGGTCATCACCTGTATGCTGCACATTATTTGTGATCCATTTTGAAATTAGTAGAAAGAATTAGCTCAAATATGCTGCGCTTGTGCAAAATAAAGATTTTTGGCATCAGTAATAAAAGATCATTGTGTCAAACCCTTCACTAGCAAACTTCATTACCCTGTTACAGGTGTCCTCCAGCTTCTCTCCCAAATACTCTGACCCAGGGCAACTCCTTATTTTCAAAGTTAGTTGTAAAATCCCCATTTGTAACTAGCATTTATTTCACAATTGCAGGTTCCAGCCAGGTTAAGTACAAACACTAAGTTCTGTCTCCATAGAGGCAGATAAGTGATTATGATTCCCTAATGAATTAGGAAATCATTAGTTGTAGGAAATGAAATTCTAGGATGTAAAAATGCTTGGGGCAGAAACAGAGTTTTAGAACCTCAGCGTTCACCGAAAATGTGACACAAAGTATTGCCTTTAATTTCCTTTTCTGAAAACCAATAATGGATACTGTGAAGTAAGAGACGGAAGAGCTTCAGTGTAGTGACTTTACACATCACACTACATGCTTTTTATCCCATGATTTCTCAGACTCGGTGGGTATCTGTTTTCCGGGTTTTGTGGCCGATATGTGCGGAAGGAACGCGACGGGTGGTTTGTAGTGGCTTTACAGTGCTTTAAACCGGCGCCAAACCTCGGACGCTGTGTGTTCCAAGCATCTCTTCATACAACGAGGTAAAACTGAAGTTAACCGGGCTTTGTCCCGGAGCCCTTGGACAGCTCAAGCCCCGGTTCTGTCCCACACCAGGGCCGCCCTCCGGCAGCACCGCCGCCCGCCCTCACGGACAGAGCGGGCGGTGACGGGACACCAAACACCGCCCGGCGGCCGTGCCCGCCCCTCCCGCCCGCTCACTGCCCGGGCTCGCGAGCTCGGTTGATTGTGTGTTTCACGAAAACAAGCGCTTGGGAGAGCGGCGCGGTTGGCGCTCCTTGGCTCCTTGGCTGTGGCTGTGTCCTGGCTGTGTCCCGGCACCGTATCCCGGCTCCGTGTCCCGCCTGCCCCTCGCTTCCAGCGCCGCGGCCGGCTCTGTGCGGCATCACAGACAGAATCATAGAATGTCTAGGTTGGAAGAGACCTTCAAGATCATCGAGTCCAACCCATGCCCTAACATCTCAACTAAACCATGGCACCAAGTGCCACACCCAGTCTCTTTTTAAACATATCCAGGGATGGTGACTCCACCGCCTCCCTGGGCAGATCATTCCAGCACTTCATCACTCTTTCTGTAAAAAGGTTTTTCTTAATATCCAATATCCAATATATTTCCCTTGGCGCTGCTTAGGACTGTGTCCTCTGGTTCTGTCAGTGCTGCCTGGAGACAGAGCCNGGCACTTGGATTTATTAAACTCCATCCTCTTGGGTACTGCCCCTCCATCCAACCGAGCCGTGGGTGTACTTTGGGTGGTTTCTACACGTGCTACCGCTGTCCTGCAGATAAAGAGGATGGTTATATTAATAAAACTGCCATTCTGCTACCTTTCAATGTGCTTAATCATAAGGAAAAAGCAGAGGACAGAGGATGTCAAGCAGGACCGGGCCAGGCGTGCGGGGCAGCGCGGCCTCCCTTCGGG
>VWZP01002214.1:232096-276516 GCA_013396995.1 Dicaeum eximium | reverse complement strand
CTTTGCTGGCAGTAACGCGGAAGGTACACCCTAACCCCCAAGTCTGAAAGCTGGGCGGTGCTTCTGCTGCTTTTCTCAGGAAGTCGCTCCCTGCCCGCGGGACGGAGGGAGACGTCAGAGCAGGTTCGGCAATGACGGCACAGCGAGCAGCAGGTTCACGGCTAAAGAGAATAGGTTTATATTGGATATAAGGAAAAAATACTTGCCAGTGAGGGTGGTGAGGAGTTGGAACAAGTGGCCTTGAGGAAGTTGTGGATGCCCATCCCTGGAGGTGTTCAGGGTCAGGCTGTACGGACTAGTGGAAAGTGTCTTTGCCCACGGCAGGGTGGGGCTGGAACTGCGTGGTATTTGAAGGTCCCTTCCCAAACTGTTCTGTGATCTTTGCATAATTAAGGAAAAAAAAAAAGGCTGCAGAAGGTGTTTGAGGTGTTTGCAGGACTAGGCAAAATCAGGCTAGAATTTTTCTGGAGAAGGAGCAACAAGATTCATAGTTCGTCAAGAGTTAATAGATAGGAAATATCTGGTTTATAGCAGAGTGAGAATCAGGTCCCATTTCTGAATTCTCCATGCTCCAAGTCATGTCCCATTCCAGATTAATACCCAAACCTTGAATGGTTTGGGTTGTGTCTTGTTGTCCTTTTACATCTACACAAACACAAACTTAGTCCTGCTTTTAAATTATTTGGTATGTTAGTATTCTCATTTTGCAGCAGACTTGCTCATCTCTTGCAGTCACCATTCATTTCACTGCCACCTGAGTAGCTGGTTTGAAGATCAGAATCCATCTTCAAAATGAATAAAATTAAGTTTTGTATGAATGCAACTTTATCACAGAGCATTGTGCTGCTAAAGTTTTTCAGGGGTTCAAAAGCAGCTGAGTAAAATCCCTGAACAGAGGAAGTGCTAGCAAATTACTGGACCTTCAGCTGGCTGAAGAAGATTGATGCCTAATCATTAGGTCATTTCAGTTTTCTACTTTATTTCTTTTCATATGGTGCTACCTTTGGAAATTTCAAATAACAAATACTGCAAGGCTGAACTGAAAATCACAAGAGAATTGCTATTAAAAAAATAGGCTTGTCATTTTTCTTGATTAAGAAAACCTGCTACTTTGAGAGGTAAAACTCATGAGGCAGAGCAGATGCTTGGGATAATGATGGGAGGTTTCCTTTCACTTTTAGATCATTCCTTTGCTGTGCCATTCCTTATCTGCAGAAACTACATCAGGGGTGTGTGTCCCAGAAAAGTGCTGCCCTTCCTCTGCATGGCCCCTTCCCCAGCCACATCTTACTCTTTCTCACAGTGTGTTATTACCAACAGTCCTTGGTTTGGCTCTGCAGCCATCTGGCTGTTGCTGTTTGAGACTTACACATTAGTCCCTTACCTTCTGAGTTTCTACACCTCTGTGGGCTTAGAGCTGACCAAAAGATCAGTCACAGTCTATCAGCTATAAGCCACAGTTTTAAGTCTTACATTAAAAGGTGAAAATAAGTCAAGAAGTTTACTGCTCAGTCCCAGAACCCATCTTGAGGCTATGGTGCAGCAGCTGTGTGTGGTTAGGGTGGTTTTTAGGTGTGCTACAGCTGTCCTGCAGATAAAGAGGATGGTTATGTTAATAAAGCTGCCAGTCTGCTGCCTTTCAGTGTGCCTAATCATAAGGAAAAATCAGAGAAGGATAGAGGATATTAATCAGGCAATGTTTTCTTTGTGGATGCACATACAGTTCAAGCCATAGGAGGAAAAGTCTGGTTTTCACAGACAATAAGTGGCTTCTGTCCCTTCACTAAACAGGGGCAAAGGCTTGCTGATGAATGAGGAGGATTATATAGGCTGAAGCCTGAACTCTGAACCATTAAAATATCTTATCCAACCAGTCAGACTGGGAGCACAGCAGAGACACTGGTGGGGGAAATTAAAAGCTGCACCTATTGCTGCTTTTGCATATGCTTACCCTGAATATTTAACCCTTTGCCTTTTACACTCTCTTCCACAGTAGAGAGATGTAGAAACTGAAAGAAGGAGGAAGATTTTCAGTTGTCGTATTTTTAAACAGGAATCTGAACAGGTTTTCCTCCAGGTGCCCTTGGGGAAAGTGCCTGTGGAATGCAGCTCATTTCTGTGAGGAACTCAATTAAATAAGGAACTGTTATTTGTATTTTACTTACTACTATTTAATGGAGAATGAGGTATAGGACAGATCCCCTGCTCCTTCATGGAGAAAACACTGCAGAGATTTTGCAGCTGTAGTGATCTTTCTATTTCAAGAAAGTTTTCAGTCTAGAAGATGTCTCTCCTGGATTCTCAGGGGATAAAAATCCATATCACAGGACAATTTCACTGATACTATTTTCCCCACTCCTGCCAGTGTCTGTAGAGAGATCAAGCAATGAAAAAAATCACTCATGGTTTTCACCATTTTGCACGCATGGGTTAATGCCAGCTGGAAGAGTAATGCTAAGGAGAAGCCTCTTTTGCATTAACTATTGTCTTTTGATACCTAAAGGTATTGAATGTGCCACAACTAAAATTTTCCCCACAGCAACATAATTATATGCAGTGACAAAATGTTAACAGGAGTAGGTGAGTTTGGCTAAAAGAGTTTGCAGAGATCACATCATCTGCTGCATCTTCCCCAAGCCACCTGCATCGAGTTGCTGACTGTGAAATGAAGTTTGTCTCTCAACAAGAAGTAGGTCTCATGTTGTTTACTCTTGAAATGCAACTGCCTCTCACTCCTATGATGTAGGTAAGCAAACAATCTTGTGTAGACTCATATAACCAGCACTCAGGAATCTGAAACTCTTAACACAAGATTTATCAGTGAGATATATCGGGGCTTCTGTAAATGGATTGGTTGGGAAGAAAGTCCCCAGAATTGAAATGCTGAGGTGTGATGAACATTACACTCCACAGCTGCTGAGGACACCAGCAGAGCACAATGGAGACCCCAAGGGCAGCATGGCAGGAAAAGGTCACAGGGAAGTTCAGGAATATTGTCTGGTGTGGTTGGAGAGCTCTGAGTGGTGTGAGGAAAGGGCAGGGGAAAGCCAAACTTTTCAAAGTTCTGGCAGAATGCGTGGACAGCCTGAGCAGGAGGGACACCAAGGGGGCAAGGCAGAATGTGAAAAACCCTGTGTTTCTGCTGTCTGCTTTGGCATATTTTGATATTATTAATCTTTTATCTCTTTCTTCATTTGCAGACTGTGTTCCCAATGGAACACTTTTTCAGCCTCTGGAGTCGTGGGGGTCTTGTACAGATTTCCTCTTCCAAGAGCCCATTCCTTTTAAACATGAACCTGTAACCAGAAGCATGTGAACTCTGTTTATTCCATAACCTGTCCCTCCTGCTGTGTGTTGGTGTGCCTTTCAAACCCCACTGCAGGTGCCAGAGCTCTTTGCTGTGCTGTCCCTGCAGTCAGCCCACGAGCAGCTGGCGTGCGGAACCTGGGCAGACCCGTTCTGCAAGTGTGTGCCTTCGTCAGCTGCTGTTGGACATCCCTGGGGACACAGCTGAGGAGGCCTAGAGCAGCAAGAACCGAGCTGGGCGGGACTGGAGTAGAAAAATCAGTAAGGAGGAGCTTAATCATGACAACCCTACCAAGGTAATTATCAGCGTTACTGGGAGTGGCCTCACAAACTGGGAACCGGCAGCAGGAGAACTTCGGGAAAAGGCAACCGCAGGGCAAGGGAAGTGGTGTCATTCAGGTAAGTGAGAGAAAGCACTTCTGGGAGATCAGCCATGAATATTTATTTCTTAAAAGACTTTTATTTACATAAATGTGACCTGAATTAGAAGGTGGCTGTACTGTAGAGTCTATGTGTCTGTGTGTATGGACATATGTGTGGTGAAGCTACTTACAGTCATTTATGGGATCATAATGGTATTGGGGTTTGAGAAAAAAATAAAAGAGGGATGTCCTCTACATGCTGGCTGATTTGAATGAAATAGCTCACAGGCGTTTTTTAAAGAGGAAGAAATTAACAAATTAAGTTTCATATAAAATTAGTCTCAGTTCACTGAAACAGGGTGATGCTATGCTTGTGTCTATAAATATGTCCAGTCTTCAGTTAAGTACTACATGCCTAGGGCTGAATTCAGAACTAATTACCATTTTACTCCTATCACTGTTGCTTGATTGTAATGCAGTGAACTCTAACCCAAAGTGGTGCAGATATCTAGATTTTCCTTTGTTTACCTGTGTGTGCATGAACTACTGATTAAATTACAAACAAAATCTGTGTTAAATCCACCAAGAAATATCCAGAACTTGGGAATCTAAAACTAAAGTTGCCTACACCGCTTCAGGTGGCTGTGAGTTTATGAAAGGAGATTTCTGTTGGATTTCTTAAACCATTAAGCAGCATTGTGATGTCATATATTATTTTTATCACACAGTAGGTTTTTCACAACAAGAGCTATATGTATGTGTAGTCCTTTGAAACAAAAATCCTTCATTCTTCTCATGTTCTGTCATAGCTTTTGCTGTCACAGTTTTTCAGAATTTCTGTATTTTTGCTGGCGTTTGATATAGTCTTAATACAGGTGGCTATGAACAAAATCAGAGTTCAGTCAGCAGGGATACATTTTCAAAAGTAGGATATGGTTTTGCTTTCATAAAAGAAAGCCATTTCAAACTTTGTTGAAAGTTTGGCCTCTAGACTTTTAATAGCCTGCTCATTCAGGGCTTCAACTTAATGTATTCCATGGTTTTTTTATCATTTTAACTTATTCTTCAGATTACCTATGAGGAATTACTTTTGGTGGCCTCAATTCAGTGAAAATGTTCTAGATATATGTTAATTTTCCAGAAACTACAGTAGGCCATGTCTGCATTAGAAAAAAATATCTTTGTCTTAGTCCTCATTCAGGTTCTGTACCATTTCACACTTCTGTACTTAGATTTCCTTGTGCAGCACAAATAAATTAATTTTTGTAGATGATCTGAGTTTAAAGAAAACCTAGCACCATAAGAACTTGCTTATCTCCACTGAAATGGTGCCAGTTAGACCTAACATTTTTAGCATAAAAGCACAGCAGCACTGAGTCCTCCTGACTCATTTCTCAGTGCAGTAGTGACTGTTAACTTTGCCTGTTTTTTCTGCTATATTGAAAAGGAGCCAGGTTTCCTCTAAGTAACCACCTGCTCAAATAGCAGCATGGGCCTCATTATTTGCTGTTTTCCCTATGGTCTAGCTCTTCAAAAGTGGTCAGCCTAATTTTCTTCCACTTCCTTAATATGCTTCTGTAGCAGCTAGCCTAGGTTTGATGTTCAAGTATTCTTCTAATTTTGAACCAAGAGAAAATCTTGTGTCTCTGTATGTGGTTTTTGGAACACTGTTTTCTTACAGGGTGTTACAGCTACCAGCTGTTTCAAAAGTGAGTTATAATACTGAGTGTTTATAGCTGGGACAGTGTTACAGCAAGCCACAGGGAATTATTTTTAATCCTTGCTCACAAGGGCAGAAGTGACTCAGGTGTGGCTGGTCAGAATTTCCCATTCGGCACAGGCGAAGATGCTGCTTGGTGCCTTGCAGTGAGAGATGGGATAACTCCATGGGCCAGGGAAGCCTTGCAGAGATGTCATGGTCTGCCAGGCTGTTGGAAGTTGTCACTAAGGTCTTCTGCAGGCAGAAGAGACAGAATATACAGTCTAACAAATGCATGACACCTGTCAGGCTCAGTTTTTGTTTTGGATGCTGCTTTTGGTAAACGGTGGACATGGCAGGGGAAAAAAATCTCTTTTTCACTGTTTGGTTTACAATGGTGCTTTGTTTCTCCCTCTTCTCTGACAATCGATGTCCACAACTGCCCACACCTGATGGTTTCCTACTGTTTTGGTTTCTGCAATTCCCTGGTGGCTCCTCTCCCTTCCCTCTGCACAGCCAGCACAGTGTGCTTGTGCAGAGCAGTTGCCAAAGCCTTGACTGTTGGCCGTGTTCAAAGGTTACATAAAAAAGGAGGGAAATAATAAAAGCAGCAGTGAGATGGTAACAGGAAAAGCTGGAGAGCAAGGCTCTGCCACTGCAAAAAATTAGGAAGAAGACGTAATGTTTAAGGATTTGTCTTTTATCAGGCAGTGTGCTGGACTGAAGTTACAGAATTAGTCAGCTGTTCTTTATGTGCCTGTAGTCACATTACAGCTGGTCCTCACAATTGGTGCATGAAAAACAAGTGTAAAAATATTTTTATAATAAAGTGGTGTGCAATTCACGTGGGACAGGATGTCTGGAGAAATAACTGCATGAGGTCCGTGTCAGCTCATAGCACTTTCTAAAGGGTCTAATGCAGATGAATCTTAGCCTTTATTTTTGATGTATTTAATTAATCAGCTGTTTCTTTAGACATTTAGCTAATCATTACACAAGGATTTACACGTTTGCACTGATGATGGGAACTGCTGGTAGCTTATAAATTAGACATATTCAGGGCCAAAACTGTATATTTTCTGTGAATATGGACAACTTAGTCTCTTGAACATGGCAGGAGCAAGCAGCAGACAGCATCTGTGTGGGCAGTATTCAAGCTGTCTGTTCCTATATATTCCATGGGCATGTTAAGTCTTGTTATTTCTCTTTCTTTTCAGTCTTCACCACAAAGTTTGTCACTCAAGCTTCTTAAAGTCTGAGTCCTGGCACTTTAAATAACATAATTTGAGCTTGTTGAGAACTTTAAGGTCATAAAATGTCAGAGAGGATTGATTATTTTAGGGCTTTACAATTATGTGAATGCTATTGCCAAGGGGACAGTATCCATGTGAGAATGAATGACAGGGAATGGAAAAATAATGGTAAGGCTTCTGCTGGCACACAGTGCTTGTGGATCTCTGCTGACACAGGGAGTGGTTTCACAGTGCAGCTTTAGATGAATTAGCCATTCACCCCTGACTAATATCAACCACTAAAATGGCAGGAAATCACCATGGCAAAAGAGCAGTGGATTTTTCCTGCTAGGTTAGTGATTTGACTCAGTCTACCATGTGATCAATTGCACAACTGAGGGCAAAACAAGCAATGAGAAGACAGCAAAGAGGAGAGATGATCCCTTCTTTTGGCTTTGGTGAGCACTTAATTCAGCTCAGCTACATTCACATTCAGTATTTGGGCTTCCTGAAGTGGTTTAAGCAGCTCCCACAGCTGCCACCTTCCAGCTGCTTATTCTTGTCCCCTGTGTTGCTGTCTGTACTTTGTTTAAATTGCAGCAAAACAGCTTGGCAAGCAAACATGGCTGGAAACAAAATGCCCCCTTTTCCCAAGTGTTCATCCTGTTGGCAAATGTGCAGAGAGGAGCGTTGGTGTAGGATGGGGGCAAATTAACCTGTCACTGCTGCCAGGCTGTGGAACTGCTGTGCCACATGCAGTGCACCAGGTTGTCTGCTAGGAGCAGTTTGCAAGTGCTGGTGACTGTAGTTTAACTTCTATTTAGTTTAGACTTTCTTTAGAACTTCTATTTAGTTAGAATTTATTTAGTCTTGGCCTGAAAAGTAGCACTGAAAGGTACTTCAGAACTGCCTTACTGAGCAAAACTTCATTTTCTGCTTGCTGAGTATTGCAAGAGGATAGAGACACAGAGTGTAAGTAGGCTTCTGTAATGAAGCTTTTCCAGTGCTAAGGTTTTGCCTTGTATTTCCCATTGTCTGAGAGCAGCTGCTGTTGCTATTTTTAGGTACCGTAGTCTTCATTGTATATTTAGCTTTGACATCAGGATTTGGGTTCAGGTTGAGGGTCAGAAGGCTCTACAGAGGGATCTGGACAGGCTGGATCCATGGGCCCAGGCCACGGGCTGAGATTCCACAAGGCCGAGGGCCGGGTCCTGCCCTTGGGTCACACCAACCCCCTGCAGCTCCAGGCCAGGCCAGAGGGGCTGGAAAGCTGGGAAAGGCCCTGGGGGTGCTGGGGACAGCGGCTGGACAGGAGCCCAGGTGTGCCCAGGTGGGCAAGGGGCCAATGGCACCTGGGCTGTGCCAGCCATGGGGTGGCAGCAGGGCCAGGGCAGTGACTGTCCCCTGTGCTGGCACTGCTGGGGCCACACCTCAGATCCTGGGGCACTTCTGGGAACCTCAGGACAGGAAAGACATGGAGGGGCTGGAGCGTGTCCAGGGAAGGGAACGGAGCTGGGGAAGGGCCTGGAGCAGCAGGAGGGGCTGAGGGAGCTGGGGGGGCTCAGCCTGGAGAAAAGGAGGCTCAGGGGGAACCTTCTGCCTCTGCACAACTCCTGACAGGAGGGGACAGCTGGGAGGGATCAGGCTCTGCTCCAGGGAACAAGGGACAGGATGAGAGGAAACGGCCTCAAGTTGTGTCAAGGGATGTTTATATTAGATTAGGAAAAATTTCTTTGCTGAGAGACATTTAACATTGGGATAGGCTGCCCAGTGAAGTTGGAGTCACCATCCTTGGAAATGTACAAAAAACCTGTGGATGTGGCACATGAGGGCA
This sequence comes from Dicaeum eximium, assembly GCA_013396995.1. Lineage (NCBI taxonomy): Eukaryota > Metazoa > Chordata > Aves > Passeriformes > Dicaeidae > Dicaeum > Dicaeum eximium. Next base: position 268,083 of record VWZP01002214.1, on the reverse strand, counting down.
TGGTTTAGTGGTGCTGGGCTGACTGTTGGACTTGATGATTTTAAGGGTCTTTTCCAACCTTTATGATTCTATGAATTCCAGTGAGTGGAATTCAGTCTGAGTAAAAGAATATTAAAAATCCAGTGGAATAAATAAGCTGACATTTAGTTGAAATTGAACAAATTCTCTAATGCAAATTCTAAATTGAAGTAACACAGTGTATGTGCGCACATGATCTAGACAGCACTGATCTTGGTACAGTGTTAACACACAGGCAAGGAAAATCAGGATGCCAGTGAGGTACAGATTTTGAACCTTCTAAGATATTTTTGTTTCCTTTATCCTGTCTTGGTACTGGAAAAATGTCTTCATCTAATAAAATAAGTAGTTGAGCACTGTCAGTAGTCCTGCTCTGTGCTGAGAATGCACATGAACATGTTAGCTCCACATAACTTTCATGTGTCTCCCATTGCAAAAAATATTAAATGTGTAACGTGAATTCTGTGGATTTCTGAGTTACCATTCCCCTTGTGAGATAGGAATGTAAGAACTGCAATGATATTACTGTTAGACAAGCAAGTTACAGAAACAACCTAGTACAGGAATTTATTTAGTCTTGGCCTAAAAAGTAGCACTGAAAGGCACTTCAGAACTACCTTACTGAGCAAAATTTCTTTTTCTGCTTGCTAAGTATTGCAAGAGGATAGAGACATAGAGTGTAAGCAGGCTTCTGTAATAAAGCTTTTCCAGTGCTAACACCTCCATAAGCAACCACAGCACAAGGGAGTGCCAGGGCAAATAAAGTGCCAATGACTGCCAGTGTTTTCATTCCTGAATCGCATGGTTCTGCCCTGAGTATGGTTGCCACATGAGTACCACCCACTGGCATCACTGCTGGGAGGTGCATAAAGAGCAGGGAGGAATCTTTTTTACAGACAGGGACCAGTGTAGGCATGGCTGCTGTGTCAGAGCTTTTCCAATTAATCTGTGCTGCTCTCTCTGTAAGCACAAGTTGGGGTGTGTGTGCTTTTGTGTGCCTGTGCATGCACAGTGTTAAAATGTCAGTGTGCAATACGAGTGAGCACCCTTACAAAGCCATTAGCAAGTTTTAAGCTGGAGCTTGGACTGTTCATGACTTAGATTATACAATTTGATTGCTGGCTAATGGTCCTGAAGTCTGTGTGTACCTGAGAGTGAAAGAAGGCAGGATGACTGGATTCCTGCTGTACCCACACCTTGGAACCAGGTAAATCTGCTAGCACATTAAGAATGACATGAAATAAAAAAAGGGAAACAGACATTTTGTGATACATTAAAGCACAGATGTATTCTGTTTTCCTCTCTCTGCTGCCTCTGATGTGCAACTGGTAAAGAATAACTTCACTCATTAATTTTAAGCATGAGAACAAACTGTTAAATATTTCATCACCAAATTCCATAAAACCAATGCCCTGTATTTGCCATTGGGGTTAATTGCCTAAAACTCATAGCTGAAAACAGAGTAGATGCTTACAGGATAGAAGCCACAATTCCTATAGAATGTTCTAGATGATCCTGTATGCAAAGCTGTTAAGTCTTAAATTTTGGCAATGTTTATAAGAAGCAGTGACTGAACAAGCTGCATGCTTGTACAGGCTGTGGATTTTCAGCTACAAATGCAGAAGAGTTGCAGAAGTTACGCTTCAGAATACCTACCGACTTGGTAGTGCTCAGAAGCTGGTACCAGAGAGCCCTAATGACAACTCTTTTTTCTCCTTGTCTTTGTACAGCAACAGTAGGAGTTGTGGCAAGGACTGTAGTCAGGAATGACATTTTCTATGCATGCTGCTGATCTGTTAATTGTAATGGACCAGAAGATAAAATGCTGAGCCATTCTGGCATCTAAAAATGTGTTAGCTAGGAGGGTATTAGATGTTCTTTAAATATAATTAGGTTCATATCTATGAATTTTTGTACCTGTGCCAGCCTTTAGGACTAGGGGTCCTCATTTGCTGGTGGACCACTGTAGAACAAGCTTAACCCTAAATTCTCTCTGGTCATACAGTGCATCATCCATAGGATGTGATAGTGGATGTCCTGTGTCATTCTTTACATCTTCAAATCCCAGTGCTGCTTCATGCAGCCACTGATTGTAAGGAGTAGAAAGCTCCCTATTCACTTCATCTGTTACTTCATCATCCTTCCTCCTAATAAATTTTGTTATTATTTTTTATGTGTCTGCAGGGAGTGGGGATTGGAGACCTGCTTGCTTGTAACTGAACATGGCAGGGGATGTGAAAAGATTCTCACGGATGCTGCTGGAGTGCAATAATAATGACAAGCTATGTGGTAAGATTCACACATTCCTTTAATAAGGTTTCACATGCTGGGCAGGAAGGCCAGCTTCACTAAAAAGTGTGCCAAGCCCTTTCTCCTCCTCCACCTGCATCCCAGCCCACACAGAAAGATTTGATGGAGCTTTCCCTGCATTGTGTTTCAGGAGAGAAATGTTTATGGGGATGAAGGCTCTGTGGCAGAATTAATCTCACATAATTTCAGCCGTTTTAGAGAATTCATACTTCAGATGAGGTGTGCCAGTCATTAAAGATTCCCTGCAGCTTCCCAAAGGACCAGTTTTGTGGGATTTTGATTTCATGACTTTCTGCCGCCGTTGGGAACTGAAAAAATGGTCTTGACCACCTCCAAATCTGGGGACATGAGAAAGAAAGTTACCTTCATAAGCCTTGATAATTGCAATGTCTTCCAGTCAAATTCCAAAGGTGACCACACCCAGTTTCCTTTAAAATGCTCTGTGTAATTTTAGTGGAAGGAGCTGGAGCTGTAATTGCACGTGATGACACAGCAGTGTCCAGCCCATCCCATCTCCCTGCTGTCCTGCTGCCAGTGCTGTTTCTGTTGCACTGGTGGATGGTACTTCAAATGGCTACAGTTCCTGGCCTCCATATTAAAGCACCTAAATAAGTGACCTTAGGTGTGGGATTCTTAGTGTTTTCATGCAGTTTAGGTACTCAGCACCTTTGAAAAATAAGGTGGCAGCACTAACAGTGTTCAGTTATTCCAGATAGAGCACACACTTTGGGGTTGAAAGTTACCGAAATTGATTGTTGCTGCATGGTTATACAGAACCAGTGTGCTCCTTACTCCTTGGTTTTCCATTTTCTTTCTCTGCTGACAGTTGTGCGTGAATATCAAACGGAAGTGATCGTTGTCCCAGTTCTGCTGGTGGGAGTTTTTGTCATTGTGCTCACTGTGATCCTTTGGCTCCACTGCCGCGGCCTGCGAGCAAAGCAGGAGCAATCAGCACCAGCTGGAACCCCAGGTAAAAAATGCTTTTCAACCAGAGGAAAGAGTATTGGCTTCGGAGGCCAGAAGCCAATTCCATTTCTCCATCACTTGGGCTGTTAGGCAAATCTATGTATGATGGTCCTGAGTGGTATTCAGCAATCCAGTAAACATTAGAAAAATTGAGAACCTTGGTTTACTCCATTTTGCAGCAGCAGTAGTGGAAGCAGAAGTGGAAGTAGTAGATGCAGTAGATGGATCTGAGAAAATATAAAGCATCATGCCATGTAGGCTGTTTCTCATCACAAGAGCTGCAAAGTTTATTTATGTAACAGCCTCCTGTAGGCTCCTGCAAGGAGAGTTGTACTGGAGTAGTTAAGAATGATAGTAATTTTGATTTAGATTATGCCTAGTTAATCCATTTTCTATACTGCCATTTAAGAAATTTAATTTCAAGCTGCTGTCTCCCTCTTCCTAAGGAGACAACATGAAGTAGAACAGGGACTGGTGGGGGGATAGGGTAAGGTTTTTTGGTACATGTGTGGCTGTGTGGAAATGAAAATACAGTTCTGAACTATTTTTGGGTATGTAGAGGGAAACAGTCTCTTGAGCCCATATTAAGAGAAATAATTGAGAACTGGTAATAAAAGAAAATGTTCATTGCTTGAGCACATGGGAATGAAGTCCAAATGTGTGTTATCTATAAAGGTTATGTAGTTAAATATGGGAGAAATTTCTAGACTGGTTCTGTCCTTTCATCAAATAGAGCGGGAGAGAAATTCTTTCTCCTCTTCAAGTGCCAGGATAAGTAAGATACAATAACAGTTCCTTACTTTGCCCTGATTTCCAAAACTGTGGAGCAAAATGAAAGGGCATGGAAGGATGAGCATTGCTACCTATTGCAAGAGTTCATCTGTCTGGTTTTATGCATCGTGTGTATTTGCTTTTGTCAGTGACAAGAAAGAATCAGAAGGAGCCCTGCTCAACACAGAACTGCTACGTACAGCTGAGTGAGAGATCAGTGGAGAGCCTGCTAAATTCTGCATCCTTGACTCTGAAAGAATTAGAGATACCACGAGAGAAACTCTTGCCAGACACCTTGCAGCTGATAAAACTTGGTGCCTATGGGAGCATCTACAGAGCACAGCTGGAAACTGGAAGCTCTGGGAACACTGAGACTGTGGTATTGAAAGCCTTGCAAGGTAAGGCCCGTGGTCAGGATCCACTTTGGTACATGTGTCCCATACATGGTGCTGGGCAGAGCCTTGCCATCAGTACTGGGCAAGAACAAGCTATGTTCAATATTGTAAGTCCAAGATGTTCTTGTAGAAATGTCTTGGTAGGATTAAAGATTGCTGACCATGTTGATTTTTGCTCTAAACCTGTTATTTGCTGCTTCCATCTTTTGTTGCTTTGTTTTTAATTTGTTTTCTTTTGTTCTTTCAGACCCAGCTAGTCCCCAGAAAGTAAAGGATTTTTTGGGAAGGATTAAATTCCATCAAAATCTTGGCCATCATGAGAACCTGGTTGGATTGGTTGGATGTTGTGTAGACCAGCTTCCACTTTATATGATCATGGAAGATGTGTCTCTTGGTGACCTGCTGACATTTCTGTGGACATGTCGGAAGGTGAGTCGAAAGAAGTGATGACAGAATACCTTCCTAAATTCCTTAGGTACATATCTATCCATAAGTCATAAATTATTTTTTTCATCTGTCCATGCATCCTTCTGTATCAATCAAAACTATTTCCATGCCCCAAAGTTCTACACAGGTCCTACTTTGCAGACCACTGAAGGGCATTGCAGGCACTGGAATTAGAATGTAGAATTCATACAGCCACCTGAATTTCTAAAGTTTCAAATCATGTCTCACTTCAAATGCTTTTAAGAAAGCAGAGCAGTAACAGCACAGGGAGAAGGTCGTGGAATGATAACTAATTGGTAAAAGGCAGGAAGTGGAATATAAGAATGAAAAGTTGGTACTTGCACTGAAGGGAGGTCAGCTAACTAGGACATGGTGCTGTTCATTGCATGTATTAATAAGCTAAAAATGGGATGACAGTGACGTGATGATATTTGCTGATGATTCCAACCAGTAAAGGCAAGGGCAGACTCAAAGGAATTGCAGAAGGATCTTCTACAATTGAGAAACTTGTCAAGCAAAAGAACAGATGAAATTCAGCATAGTTAAAAATGAAATAATGCACAGAAAGAAGTTTCACATATGTGAATGATGGCTTCTTGTCTGGCCATTGCTGATGAGTGGTAAAATCTGATGGGATGAGGTCTGATAGTATGAAAATATGCAGTCCATTGAAAATATTAACTCAAACTATAAAAGAGCCCAAATATCAGGGGAGGTTTAGATTGGATAGCAGGAAGATATTCTTCCCGCAGAGGGTGCTGGGGCACTGAACAGGCACTCCAGGGAATGGTCACAGCTCCAAGGCTGTCTGAGCTCCAAGAGTATTTGGGCAACACTGTCAGGGACAGGGGTGGGATTGTTGGGATGTCCTGTGCAGAGCCAGGGGTTGGACTCAATTGTCCTTGTGGGTTCCTTCAAACTCAGCATATTTTGTGATTCTACAACTCATTGTTACAAAAGGCACGGAAACAAAATTCTGCTGTTACCGTGTAAATCCAGCTCTCCTACATCTGAAACTCTAAATACAGAAGGATTGCTTCCTGTCCTGTTCAGCAGAAGGTCCAAGTGGTAGGAAATAAAGCTAGTATGTGTCACATTCAAAACAAACAAATGGAGCTGATTCTTCATGAAGGGAGGAGTTGACTAATGGAATGTCTTGCCACTGACTGCTGTGGATACTGACACTTCATATGAGGTCATTTATGGAAGGTAACCTTTCAAAGGTTACTGAACTTGTTGAAACCATAACCATCTCAGGAAGTTTTTAAATAGAATGTATCTGTGGGCAGTAAATGGGACAGGAAGAATATTGTGTGCTTACCTTATTCTCTCCCTCATCTCTCTCTCTCTCTCTCTCTCTTTTACTGTTACAGGCAGGGTGGTAGGAGAGATGGACTGTTAGTCTCATACCGGTACCCAATTCATGTTAGCAATGTGCTTTTCTACTCATCATTCTAATGTATAATATATCTTTCATTCACCTGTGTGGATTGTCATTCTTCACTGTCATTCTGTCTAACCTATTAATTTTTCCCCACATGTCAGTTTGCCCACCAGTTGTTTCTAGTGTACTTGTCTTACTCAACACACCATCAGCATCATTCATCCATGTCCTCCTACATTTCAGTCAACTTATGAGCAATTGTGAGAAGGAGGAGCACAAAATTAGATAGATTAGAAGGAAACATTCCCCACTATCCTACTGCTGTGGCATTTATTTGAACCAAGGTCTCTTCCTTTGTCTCTAGGATGTAATGGTGATGGATGGTGTCCCCTATGACCTCACTGAGAGGCAGGTATATGAGGTTGGACAGCAGGTTGCAGCAGCTCTGGTAAGTCTGCTCAGGTTGGCTGCATTTTTTCCTTCTTGCTTGATTGCAACACAGGTTTGCATGGTGGCATAAGCACTGAGAATAAAGGCTTTTTTAAAATATGCTTCCATTATGTTGGTGAGCACATGTCTCCACAGTGTTGAAGACAAGCATAAACTCAGTGAAAACTTGCACCAATTAAATTTACTTTTAAAATCACTCTGGTTTCTTTCTTTTCCAATTTCCCAGGCTTATCTCGAAGAAAAGAAGTTGTTCCATGGTGACATTGCTGCCAGGAATGTCCTTCTTCACCCCAACTTCACTGCTAAGATCTGTGGTTTGGGCCTGGCGTACGAAACTCACGCGCGCGGTGCCAGCTCAGTCACACGGAAAGTGCCCGTCAAGTGGCAGGCACCAGAGAGGCTCCTGAGCAAACCCCCTTCCATCAAGGCAGACATGTATGGCTTCATTTCGGGACTAGAAGTTCACCTGTCTGTCAGACCTGTCTCTTTCACTCCTTTATGTATGATTTCATGTCCTGGAGTTCACAGGAAGGCAGATCTAGTTCCCTTTTACAGCTCACACTTTCTCCTGCCTGCAGGCCGTGCCTAGTTGTTTTTATGTGTTTCAGCCAGCAAACAACATCACTTTGTTGTCTTTTCTTGCAGATGGTCTTTTGGAATTCTGCTGTATGAATTGATTACATTAGGTAAGAAAATATAATGCTAATTAAAAAAAAAAAAAAGGCAAGGAAGCAGCAAATTAACAAGACCCAAACTTTCAAATTTTGGAATGTAAATTTGGGCCATTTAAATAAGCACCCTGTTTTTTTCCAATTTGCAAGTCTTGTCAATTCCTTCTAGGCCTTCTGTTATTGTGAATTGTGGTAGGAAAAAACCAAATCCTAGTAGGGAAGGAAGGCAGTCTTGCACTGAAAGTGATCTCTGCAACTGTTGCAATAGAGTTTTCTACCATTGCTCCTTTTGCCCTTCCAGGTGCTCCACCCTATCCTGAGGTGCCACCTTCTGACATCTTATCATACCTGCAGAAACAGAACATTATGAAGCAGCCCTCGAGCTGCCATCAGGCCATGTAAGCCCCTTGCTTTATGGACTATTGAACATGAAGTTGGCAGAGCTAAATGGAAGTGAGACAGAAAATGAGATTTTGCACAAGATTTCTAAGTCTAGGCTATGCTGAGAGTAACCTGTTAGCTGAGGAGATTTGTGTCTGCCACATCTCCTTACTGGGTTCTGCTGCATAAAACCTCTGTGGCCAAAACCTTTCTGTCCTTCTCTTGAAAAATGACACTTGTTTGTTTGCTTAAGTGCCCTTGCATTTTGCTGTTCCACTGCTTCCTTGCAAGGTGCACCACTGCTGGGGAATGATTTTTCTCCTCTAAGTTATGGGATATTCTCTGAAATGAACAAAGTATCCGTAGGGAAGATCTAAGGTACATTTCTTTGCATGAAGACATAATTTCATAATTTCCAGGTACTGCATCATGAAGTCCTGCTGGCAGTGGAGTGCAGCTCACCGGCCATCCCCAGCACACCTCTTGTGCTCCCTGAAAACAGCTATGAAGACCAGCAATGGGCACACAGTGCTGCAGGTGCCTGAGCCAGTGGTGCCTGAGCTCTATGCTGATGTTGCTGGTGTTGATGTGCACAGTCTGGTGAGGGAATACACGATCCTCTGAAGGATACCTCCATATTTTGGTAAAGAAGAAAGAAGTCTCAGAGTTTTCCCTTTCTAAATATTTTGCAAGCTCAGAACAAGGTCCATATGTTGGAAGGGATCGCTTTGTTCTTCAAACATCTCTAAAATCTCTCCTCCATGCCAGACACAAAAAACTGTTATCATTATTGGTAAATCAGTGTGTTGATATCATTCTGCCAGTGGTCATTTGGTGTTAGCTTTAGCCCTTTTCTGACTCAGAGATGGGGCAACTGAGAGGTGTTTTTAAAACCTTTTATTCTATTTTCAGTCTCATATGAATGTCTCATTGTCATGAGACAATACAGATGTTATGATTCATGCCGTCACAATCAGAAGTCAACTATTTCTTAATTACAAAACACTGTAAGCATTTCATGGCCTATCAGCTTTTTGCCACACCATGCTGTAGGATACCTTAAAGCCAATCATCTAAAACTACCCCTGGTGGGTTATATTACAATGCATCTTTTATAGTTCTATTTCTCCAAAGTATCCAGTCTTATTTGCAAGACTATCCTTTGAAACTTTTTTCTAGCTCCATTTCTCTCTCAACAGTATCTGTCCTATTCCATGGCATTTCTAAGTCAGCATTTCTAATCTCAAAGTTTGCATACAGATGCATACTGTGTGGGCCTTCTGTCAGGCCCTGAGAACTCTCTCCAAATCCATTTCCCACATTTTCCCCTCTCTCTTTGATGGCTTTGTTCATCGTTTGCCATGCAGTGAAGTACACAAGGCACTATTACTAACCTTGCACGTTACTAACAGAAGGGGGAGCATTCCCTCAAAAATTAAAGGTGGCTCACGTAGCATGGGACAGCTCACTGTGATAGCACCTAGCGTTAAAAAAACCATCAAGAGAAAACAGAGAAAAAGGATTTACCCATCATTATGAAAAAAACTGTAATAGCAATTTCAAACCTTGGGGCCCTACAGAACGAGTTGCATCAGCTTTATTTCTACCTCAACTTGCCTCAGGTGAGGCATTGAAACAATTATCCCAATTAAAGTGTTAACTAAATAAAGAACTCAATGCTATTTCCATTGCAATTAGTAACATGATGACAGATGTAAGTGCTGTCCCACATAAAACCTTACAGAACAGAGCCACAATCAATTTTCTTTTACTAGGACATAAACATAGTCATGAACATTTTGAGAGACTCTATTGTATAAACTTGTCTGACCTTTCGGTGTCCATCCACAAACAACTTCAAAAACTGGGAGACTTGGCAAATCAAATGAAAATAAACAGTGGATCATGGTTAGATGCATGGTTACATCCTATCAACTTTTTACTACTCTATACTATAAATACCTTAAAACTAATAATCTAAAACTACCCCTCATAAATACTCTCACAATACATGTTTCATAGTTCTATTTCTCCAAAGTCTCTAATCTTATTTACAAAACCATCCTTTAAAACTTTTTCCTATCTTCATTTCTCTCTCAACAATATCCATCCTATTCCACAACATTTTTAAATCAACATTTCTTATCTCAAAATTTACATACAGATACATACTAAATAACTTCTATCAGATCCTAAAAACTCTATACAAATCCATTTCCCACAATTTGGGAGTAAAGTGTGTTTAGAAAGTCGTAGAAAATGTAATGAGAAACTTGAGTTAAAGGAGTGTTAGGTTAGTGTGGCGAGGTTTTGCTGATGGGGTGGCCTGCACAGGTGACTTGTGTGAGAAGATGCCAGAAGCTTCCCCCAGCTCCAGCATGAACCTGCTGCTGGTCAAGGCTGAGCCCTTCAGCAACACTGGTAGCACCTCTGTGATTACATATTTAAGAAAGTGTAAAAGATACTGCATAACAGCAGGTGAAAGAGAGGAGTGTGAATGTGAGAGGAACAGCTCTGCAAACATCCAGGGCAGGGCAGAAGGAGGGGCAGGAGCTGTTCCAGGCTCCAGAACTGAGATTCCCTGGTGCAGCCCACAGAGAGGTGGCTGAGCCCCTGCAGCCCCTGGAGGGGAGGAGGGTGCAGAGATCCTCCTGCAGCCCCTGGAGGGGCCCATGCCAGAGCAGGGGGATGTCTGAAGGAGGCTGTGACTCCAAGGGAAGCCTGTGCTGGAGCAGAATCTGTCCTGGCAGAACCTGTGGAGAGAGGAGCCCTCCTTGGAGAAGGACTTCACCTCATGGAAAGGGACTCATGCTGGAGCACTTCATGAAAAACAACCCTTGGGAAGAACTCATGTTGGAGAAATTCCTGAAGGACCTACTTTGGAGTGACCACACACTGGAGCAGGGGAAGAGTGTGAGGAATCCTCTCCCTGAGGAGGAAGGAGCAACAGAGACAATGTGAGACCAACTCACCACAACCCCCATTCTCCCTGCTGGATGAAAAGAGGTAGAGAAATTGGGAGTGAAGCTGAGCCTGGGATGAAGGGAGGGGTGGAGGAAGGTGCTTTGAGATTTGGTTTTATTTCTCATCATACTTCCTAATTTGATTAGCAATAAACTAATTTTTCCCGTAACAGTAATTGGTGAATGATCTCTTGCTGTCCTTATCTTGGCCTGGGGGCCTTTTTTTCTCTCCCCTGTCCAGTTAAGAAGAGGAAATTATGGAGTGGCTGGATGGGTACCTGCCATTCAGCCAGAGTCAACCCTCCATGAGATTTCTGGAAAGTCTTCCCCATCTTTTCTGTCCCAGGAAAATGCATCAGTTGGGTATTTGAAAGAGGAGATGTCCTGGGGAATATGCTGAGGTGGTGTACAATAAATGTCTGGGATTTCTCCAGTGTTTTATAGTGTAGGAGCATGGGAATTGTATGGGAATTCCCATACTCTGGGGGCGTGGGAATTGTATTCAAACACACAAACCCACAAACAAACAATCCCCATGCCTCCTTGCCCAACAACAAAACCAAGCAAAACCCTTCATGTCTGTGGATGCAGAAGCTGTTACACAAATGTCATACATCCTCATGGAGAGTGTGCTTTCTGTCTAGGTCAGGTGAGTACTCCAAAGCTCATAATGACATTTTTTGATCATTGCTTTTAATGGACATGCATACTTTGTAAAAAATTAGAGGCACTGGAAGTTGTGGCTATTTTGCTTTCATTTAAAAAGTAGCAGAATCAGTCTGTGAAACAAGTTTTCTCACTTCTGTTTGTGGTTTCTAAAGTTGACAGTATCTTAGAGGTTTTTTTCTCATATTATTTTGGTACTTTGAGCATTAAAGGTCCTTGTGAAAAAAGACTAAATGCACATTAAGGGAATAATTTTACCATTCTGTGTGAAGAGTGGATTCAGTGTTCACTCAGCATGCCCCCATTTAGCATGGCACTTTCCATTCTGGTTTCCTTCAAAACTTGTTGGTCTTCTTCCAAAGACAATGGTAAGAAGTTTTCTATTTTTAATGCAAAATGACACGAATGAAATAGTTGTTTTTTCTCTGTCACTTAGGCTTTGTAGGAGGTGATATTTTCTTCCATAAATAAATGTAAAGTGAGTTCATACAGTACTTGTGTCACCACTATACACTGGAACATCCCAAAGTCCATTCAAGAGGAAGCAGTCAGGTTTCTGACTTTTCCCATGGTGTTGGCTACTTGCCACCTGGATCTTCATAAACCACTTGGTGTAAATCTGACCTGGAGAACTAAGATACCTCCTTTTCCAAATGGTAAAATAATAGCATCCTCTTCTCTCTCCCTCACTTGAAAACAGGTTCAAATCTACCTGGTAAATTAGGTCAAATTCACAGTTACCTTTGATGAATAAACTATTCATTTAAAAAAACATTTAATTGGTTCAAACCTCCCACTCAAGAGCAGGATATTCAGAAAGATCTTGCCTGTGAAAGGTGGGTGTGTGGCAGGTAACACAATCCCACAGCTGTGAAAGCATCCCTGGTGCTGCTGCAGACCTGACAAATAGTGCACAGGGAGCCTTGTTAAATAGAGAGCTAAAGGTAACAAATGCAGCACTGTTCTCAGAGCACAGCAAGCAATGCTCTGGTTTACACAAATGCTCATATTTTATTTCTGTTGTGAAAGCTATGATCAAGGAAATCCATGGGAATTCAGATGCTGAGCACCTCACAGCCTCTAACAAAAGATCTACTTTGGTTTCCCCTACAAGTAAATCTGTGCCAAGACCCTGCTTATGAATTTGCCCACAGAAAGGCATTTTCCTGCTGTATGATAAGATGTAATTTCATTTCCCTTCAATCATGTGGCCTTATTCATTCTAAGAATGTAAGCATTCTTACTCTGATTTGTCTTCCTCTAGTTAACTTATGTTGGTTTGGAAGTAACTGAATCTAAATTAGAATAAATTTTATAGTGGCATAAATGTAATTGTACATGTGGAGTTACTCTAGTTTAACTGCTCTCCCTGTTTTTTTAAGTAGCCTATACATAAATCTTTTCCACATAGCAGTCTCCATTTTAGGATAAATGTAGACTCATGCATGAATTTCTCCTTAGTGAACCCACTGAGGGCTTGGTGGCAATTTTTCACAGTTGTTTTGTGGAGAATCATGGCTTTTCAGTTTCTAGTGATGGACTTTGTTTTAGTTGTTTAATTAGAATATTTTGTTCCCATCAAAAATGTTCACTTTTAATTATTATCACATGGCTATGTAAATTTTTGTTCATGAGTTAATCAAAAGAGTGTGAATGTTTTTCTAAGTTAACCCAACCAGCATGGGGACAGCATGTATAGATAGATAGATAGATAGATAGATAGATAGATAGATATAGCCTGATACATATTTCTTCCTGGTGCTAGCCAGCATTGCAATGGTGAGCATATAATAAATTATGCCTGTGAGAATCACATTTGTCTTGTGATTCATGTCTTTATTGAAATTGCTACATTCTGTTAGTTTGCTCTTGTATTGTGCTTCCAACACATAGCTGTGGTTAATTCTGCAAATAGAATCTAATGAAACATCACAAGTCTTCAAATAAGCGAATTTGTTATTAAAGGTTAAATTAACAATGTGTGGAATATTGAAAAAAACCCTGTCAGACATTGTTGGACTCTGATGTGAGTGCAGGCTTGAGGTAAACTGACACTGCAGTTTGACTTGAGTTGTATTTTTAGAGCTGGTCCCATTAAGAAAACCTCACCTTTCTCACATTTATGGTCTTTTTCTTGTTAGGTTCTCCTGTTTCATCTACTACCTGCTGGATAATTGCAGTGATTCTAGGGTCCTCTTCTTGGCATTGCTGGCAATAACAGGGTGTTTTATTACAAAGGGTAAATAAATCTTCACTGAAAATACTTCATTTGAATTTAGAACTTTGTCAGGGAGCACAGCACAGCTCTTGAAATCTGCTTAGTGGTCCAAGACGAATGTGGACCTCTTCTCTTTAAAAAGGACTTGCTCTCACACCTATTTCCATCTTGAAAATGGATGTCCTTCACAGATTCCTTCAGAGACTGGTTCTTTGCCAGTCTCAGAAGAGCTCCAGGGATGGTATTATTGGAACTGGGGAGAATCATTTTCTGACAGAACTAATTTGTGAATGTGTTTGTAAGGAACATGACTATGAACAAGAAGAAACATGTATGATTCTTTTTCAGGCTGTCCATGTCCGTGCTGCCCTGAGCAGTGGGTGACCTACAGAGGCAGGTGTTACTACTTCTCTAAGGAGAAGAAGGACTGGAATTCCAGCCAGGAATCCAGCCAGGTACAGGGAGTTCAGCTCCTGGTGATCAGCAATACCAGTGAAATGGGAGGTGCCTTTGCAGGGGCAAGGGCAGGATGAAGTGGGAGTAAGTCCCAGGCACTGTTGTGGCAATTCCTTCCCTCTGGCAGAAAGGGAGAGTGTAAAAGGCTTCTGGGACCAGCCCACCACCTCCCTGCATTGGCAAAGACAAGGCTTTCCCTTGGACACTTCGCAAGAGGGACTTGATTTCTTTCTGCCTGCCTCAGCTGAGTTTTGTTTGTCATGAGTTCAGCCCTCAGAACCCACAGCTGGGGAAGCTGCCTGGCACCCTGAAATGCTGAGTCTCACAAAGCAGGTCTCTGTAGGAAGCAAGGGAATAGGTGTCCACATTCAGAAATGGCCCCAAAATTTCCTCTCTCTCACAGTGCTTCTTTCTTTACCCTTCAAAACCCAGGACTTGACCAGGTTTCCCTGAGTCTACTGATTTCTCTGCCTTTCCATCCTTCCTAGGACTTCTTCCAGATTCCACACACCAAATCCCACTGAACTGGTTTGCAGAGGTACACTGATGGGGACTGGGCCTGGGAAGACAGCTCAAAACTGAGTGATGAAAAGTGAGTATGGTGTTTCCTTTGTACTTTTTGATAAAAGGCCTGAGATCTTGACCCCTCTGACATGAAAAGTCTCATGATATTTGACAGAAGTCAACCAGCAATGAACACAGCTGCTAAGGGATGTTCAGAGTGACCATGGGCTCTAGCAGCTCAGGGCTTCCTCCTCCTGCCCAGCTGCCAGAGCCCAGTGAGGTGCACTTAGACCTGAGAGTCTCTATCCAGGTTAATGGACACACCTGCTACATTCCTGTCTGTATGTCCCACCACTTTTGTGTCCCAGAGACAGCACACATGCAAGCAAAGGACTGTGACACAATGATTGTGCCTGCAATCATCAGCTGCTCACAGAGGCTCAGACCCATCCCTTGCTTTACCTCCTCCCCTCTCTTTTCTCCTCCTCCCCTAAAAGTTTCTCAACAAGTTTTGCACAGGCACACAGGCCCACCTTGAATGTACTCAAATCCACCTTTCACCCCAGCTTTCTTACCCATTACAAAGCTCAGGGTGCCCTGTCCAAAGCTGTGCCTGGAGGTTTTTGATGGCCCATCAATTAGTAGCTGAAGACTTTTGGTCTTTGCAGTTTTGTCTGTTATTTCTTGAATGTTTGTGTCTCTGGATTTCTGTTTCATAATTTTGTCCTCATTATGATCTTTTGCACTGAACGAGTCCTTGATTGGATAACCTTAATGAAGCAGAAGCTTCCACCTTTCACATACCCATACAGATGATTTTAACTGGGTACTTAAACTAGGATACTTTATACTTTCTGTCCCAAATGTCTTTAGTAGAACAGCTAAAAATCCCTTGTGGAACAGAACATTTTACTCTTTAGTGATGGGAAATGGAGAGCCCAGTGTGAGACTGGCAAACTGCAAGTCTCACATGGAGCTCCAGGCATCAC
The DNA here is from genome assembly GCA_013396995.1 of Dicaeum eximium. Classification (NCBI taxonomy): domain Eukaryota; kingdom Metazoa; phylum Chordata; class Aves; order Passeriformes; family Dicaeidae; genus Dicaeum; species Dicaeum eximium. The sequence goes on along the minus strand of VWZP01002214.1, from coordinate 252,494 downwards.
AAGTCCCACTGCCAGACCTCCTGTGTCCTGGGATGGATCCTTCCTGACAGCAGCTCATCAAGTCTAACTGCAGCAGGTCTCTTCCCTCCAAAGCTGTGAGATGTTCTTCTCCCTGCCAAAGTGGGGATCCCTCTCTGGTGTCACCCTGCTTGTGTGCTCTGTCTCTGGCAGGGTTGAGTCCAGCAGCCCTGTACAGAACTGTGCTGTTCTGCTGAATGGTGCCATCCTGCTTCCAGCTGTCAAATCCCTGCCCCATGGATATGTGAGAAATCTGCTCAGTGACCTCGTGGACCTTGTCTTAGGAAGCATTCTTTGGAGAGCTGTGCTAAGGCCTGATTCCTGTGAAGTTTCTCCGAGAGGAGCTGTGCTCCTTGCTCCTGTGCCACCTGCCACAATTCAAGGAATGAATGCAGCTGCCACAGGAGGTCTGAGTGCTGCTCCTGGCTCCATTCAGGATCACTCTGGTGATGATCACATTCACAGCTCTCACCTAGTGACAGACAGTCTTCAAAGCGGTAGAGAAGGGGGAGGAGAGATTTCTCTGAGTCTCTCAGTCATTTTCAGAGGTACTTGAGCACTGTCACTGCTGTTTTGAAGTCCTAGGGAGAGGTGAGCTTGTAATCTGTGAGCTCACACAAGCTCTGAGTTTATCTCCCTGTTTTGTGACACTGGTGACATGCACCAAAGCTGAAAGCTAGCTTGAAGTTTGAAGCTGGCCTATTTTTGCAAGAGATCAGATATGTCCAAAGGACCTTTCTGACCTAAATTCTTCTGTGGTTTACATTTGTACCTGGAGAAAACTGGAGCATGGCTTCTAGTGTTACATTGCTGCAAAGGACTGATCCTGCTACCCCGCTGAGCTGAAAATAAACGTGAATTGCTTCTAACAATTTCTTCAGTAGTCACTTTTTCTGTTTTCATTCCTGCTGTTATTGCTTAGTGCATTCATTGATTTATAAAAAGACGAAAGGCAGCTGGTGGCAGGAACAGAGGCAGGAGAGTAGGGGGTGAAATATTTGCAATAGTACTGCAACAGAAGAAGTACAGCCACAGCCACTGAACAGTTTCCTACCCCAAGGGATTAAGGACTGGCAGATTTACTTTTTTCTGTGGCCAAATGAGTACAGCCCTCCATCTTCCAGTCCCTTTGTCCTAAGGCCCACACTGGCCATGGTTCAAGTGCCCTGCCCCACCCCTGAGTGGTCTGTTTGCCCCCTGCCCAGAGTTTCCTCCTGAACTGCTCTCTCCCTAGAGAAGTCCTGCCAGACCCCTCATCAGCACATTGTCCCATGAGATTCAGCAGACAGATAAATATAGTTCCAATTTTTGTGACAAGTAGGCCACAATCACAAAATGTCCTGTGCTGTGCAACAACACCTTGACTACATGACAGGACGACTGTCATGATTTTTTAGGGATAATCTGGTGGTATTTTATGACAGTATTTCTTAAAATACAGATGATTATGTTTTTAGATTCATTGCCCTAAGCAGTCACAAAATAAGTTCCTAGAATTAGCTGGAAGAAGTATGTTTGTTACAGAAATAAAGCTGTTTTTTACCAATAAAATTGAGATGCCAGTGTAACACCCAGGAGGTCTGAGATGACAGAACAGTTGTTGCCTAAAGAATATTTCTAAAAATCTCATCTTTAGTACCCCTTTGGTATTAAAAAAAGTAAGGTTAATTAAAGTTATGCAGTAGTAGCTTATTATTTTCCTACATTCTTCATAGGTATCTTAAAGAATGTTTAATTCTCATCATACCTTAGTTATTTTTAAATTGTTACCCATTCAGAAACAATTTGAAAAGTTGCTTGTTTGTGTTCATTAGTTTTCTATAAGAGCTATTCACTTTGAATTACAAAACCCAACACAGCATGTGAGGAAAACAGGACAGGTGCTCCAAATACTTCAATAAATTCTGTTGTTTTCTGTATTTCTTCCTAGCAGAATGTAAAGCAAACCAGGCAGAATCCTTGGCTTTTAAATTCCTCTCACCTGGGGTGCTGTTTCAGCCTCTGAGGAGCACTCTCCTGTTTAATATGTGTGAAAGCTCCTCATGAATATACAAGTCTTTTTTCTGCACATAGAATGTTTATCCCATTCTCCCTATAGAGTCTGAGGCATGAAAGAAATAGGATTGTGTTACTTCTGCAAGTTTGTGACTTTTTCATAATCAACTATTAGATTGATAAACTATACTGACAACACTGGAGATGTGGGAATTATTTGGGCTATGGAATGAAACCAGTGTGTACACATTTTAAGAAAAAAAACCCCAAATATTATAGCACAGCTTTCTTTTAAAGGCACTGCACACTGCTGAGCTGCTCATCAGAAAAACAGGGGGAGAATATTAAATATATCTGCCTTGCTTTTTATCTTGGTGAAAACCCTGTGTGTTGGTTTACAAGACAGGTGCCTGCTAGGGAAGGCAGAAAAGCCTCCCTTGGACTGGAGAATGTAAACCTCCCTCCGAACTATTAGAATTTTTGGAATTAAGGGGCTCTCAGGCAAAGACATGGGAATAGGAATAACAGTTATTTACTGGTATACAATGGGAAGAAAATTCCACAGGTGGTAGGGAGAGAAAAGGAAAGGAAAAAAACAAACCCAAAACCCAACCCCCAACACCCTGTTAGCTTTCTGTTCTATGCTGCCTTCAGGGTGTTAAATGAGTAAGCTTTTTCTTATGGTATTTTATACAATTTGAAAGCAGTTCTGCTATGTTCACAATGTCGGGAAAAGAAAACTGGAGAAAAAAACCAAGTTTAGATAATCAGCACTTTAAAAAGAATTTGTATCTCTAGTCTATTTTGTTTACTAATTAATCACAGAGGAATAAGGGAATTGCTCACTGTGATCTGACTTCTTTTGTACTGCCAGCTTTTTGGGTATTAGAGGGGTGAAATATCCATTAATTCCACTATTGTGGTTTGGGATGGAACTTCCAGCTGATTTTCAGCTGAGAACTTCTAAGAATAGGTACTATTTTATGCAGCTAGTTTGGAAAGCAGAAGAAAATATCATGTGTGTAAAAAAAGCCTGTCTTATCAACTTCCTACAGGAGCAGGTGCTGCCAGATATGGCAGTTCTTAGCACTTTGAACCTTTCAAATATGCTTTGCAACCATAATTAGCTAACAGCAAATAACGTGTTTGAAACAAACTTCCAATTAAATGTAATGTTTCTGCAGACGTGTATTTTGATATTTTCAATTAATTTAAATTACTTTTTAATTTTTCTTTCATTACTTCTGGACCAGAGTCTTGTCAGTTGACATCAAATAAAGCATGTAGGTGAGTCAGACCTGCTAATTAATTTTGTTGTTCTGTTTGTTGTTTGTTTTTTCTTTCAAATCCCCAAGTATTTTGATGAAATGCATTTGATTAGTGTTACATTCTCTAGGAACAAAAAATTGCTTAAAGGAAACCTGATTTTATCAAATTACTTGTTTTGATGCCAGAGAAGGAGAGAGATTTTCAGCTGGTGCTTACAGACTACAGGCAAGTTGTTACTGTGCAACTCTACCAATCTCAAAGCCAGGAACGTAGCCTAGAGCAGAATCTTGTCTCAGATTTTAGATGCAGAGCATGCTCTGATAAAACCCAAACTGAAGCTTTTCTGTCATGCAAGAAACTGGCAGCTAATATTTTTCTTCTAGTGTAAATTCTTAAGGCTCCTTTGATGCTGTTTCCTAACCTTTAAAGGCTCTTGGTATTTCTTGCTCCAGAGAAGTGTATTAGTTACTTTGTCATTGTTATCCAGCTGGAAGGATATGGTTATTCTCCTTTACACTGTAAACACTTTCACAAGATTGACAAGTTTTTGTCTAAATTTCATAGCAGTGAATCCTAATATTGTGGTCTTGGGTCCTGCACTAACATCATTGAATCTGTCCCAGCAGATGACTTTATAATCTCTGTTCCACACTTTGGAGATTCACAGCTCCTACACCCCACCAGGCAGACAAATAAATATCTTACATAAGCAGTGGTTATTTGAGTCCTTTGACTAAGACATGAGTTCTTAATAGAAAAAGCTTATGATAGTTGTTGAAAGTGGAAAACCAGAGTAACTGGGGGTTTTCTGTCTCACACTAGGTTGGACTAGTTCAACCCATCTATTTTTCTGTACTTTTTAAGAGGCAGTACAAAACACCACAGAAAACACACTATCCCCAAACTGTAGCCACTCTATATAATTTTCTCTATTTCCTTATGTAAGTTAGTCTTTCATGTTTACTGCTTTCAAAACTCCCACATTACACATGGCTTACATCTTTCATTTTTCCAATCAAAACCGTGCCATTTGGAAACAGACTATTATTTTCAAACTATGCTCATGAATGAATTATTTTCAGTATTTCTTCAAGTATTGATCCAGTTCCAGCAGACAGTATTCCTCCTGTCCTGCTTCAGAGCCTGAAGTTTTAATGCTTTTTCTATCCTGTAGGTAGATGATCTGTGATTGCAGCTCAAAGAAGAGCTGCCTTTCCATAACCAGGATGATCATTTTAGTATCAGTCTCTGTAGATTGCTTTGAGATCCCTTGGAAATGGAAGTTAGGCTTGTTATGTGATGAAACTTGCCCAGAGCTATCACTCAGACAAAATGAGACCTGAATCTGGGAAGTCCAAGGGAAAACAAGGAAAGCATAAACAGCTGCTGGGGGGAAGCTCAGCCAAGGCTCTGAACTACATCCTTGCTGTTCCAAATAATTCAGGTACAGATCAGAGAGAAACACAGAGGAACTGCTAACAACCTTACATCACTGTAACATATTAGTGACACCAGAAATGACCCTTAATTAATGTGGGGAAATCTAAAGCAGCCTTGCCTGACCTGAAAATGAAGAAATTGGTGACTTTCTGGCCACCTCCATGAGGCAGTAAAACAATTGTTGCTGGGGGCAGGAACCCCATCATACAGAAGGCTAAACTTGAGTTGGAACTGGTACATGTACAAGCTGTGCCAGTAGGTTGCTCTTGGACAGTTTTACCAGGTGGAGTAAGGGCACCTGTCATGGCCAAAGCAGTCTTGACTTGGAGAATTTAATCTGATTAATCACCAATGAGAGCAAATTTTTGATTACTGACTCGGCCTTTGAGAAAAAAAGAAAAACTAAACAATTAAGTATTTAGGTAAACACCTTTTTTTCCCTCTTCCTCCCAACTCAATTTCAGTCCAACACCACTCCCACCCTTCTTGGTCCCAACTTACCTTGTTTTTGCCATGCATTACACTCAATCTCTCCCAGTCCCTTTAAGGATGTGGTGGGCAGTGCAGGAGGCTGAGGTTGGAGTGCAGTGGCTTCTCTCTGCCAACCCATGCATTTGGCTCATTTTCCTCTGCTCTGATATGGGTTTTCCACAAACCACAGTCCCTCAGGTGTGTCCCTGCTCTGGGTGTTGCTCTTTCTTAAATCTGTTTGAGCAGGGGTGTCACATTCTCTGTTGGGGATCTTCTGACTGGCTCTGACAGGCTGAGGTTTCTGGAGCATCCTGGGCTGTTCACATCCATATCAAAGTTAGCTGGAAGTAGCTGGGAGGCAGCTCCTGCACATGGCAGCCTGGCAGCCTTGCTGCAGAAACCCTGCTCAACACAGACTTGTTGCCCCTGCTACCACTCACAGACACAAATGGAGTTTTCAGTTGGATTATTTGTGTGTGGGTTTGTGTTTCACAGCTAGAAATTGCCAGCCACCCACTAAATCATCTCAGCAAGCAAAGCTTAGATTTTAAGTCACTGAGTGGTGTTCTTTTCTTGTTGCTACCTCACTCTGAATTGCCCAGCACAGCTTGCTTTCCTTTTAGAGTTAATTCCTTTTAGAATTAACCAAGTGGCATGTTCAGATCCTCCCTGGGGAGCAGGCTCAGACCAAGAATTCTTTGCAGGGGAGATTTTTATAATTTTGTAGTTTGGACAACCCGACACCAACTGCAGAAAGCAAAGAAAATGTCCAAGCTGTGGGAGCAAGTGGCCTACAACAACCGAGTTAAGAGAAGTGTGAGTGCACCATAGCAAATTACAGTTCCTTCTGCATGGAATGCCCTACTTGTGTGTGTTTTCTTCTTTCTGGAAAAATATGAGAATATTACAATAAAAGGAGATGCTGAAATATGACACCTGCCTTAGCAGCTTTGTGATTTTTCAAGAGCTCAGAAATTGGCCCAAATACTCACTTCATTTTGTCTTCTAGAACAGTCAAAATTTTCAAAGATTATGAAACATGTTCATAGTAAAATAGCAGACCAGATAATAAATACTTTTGAGTTGCCAAAAATTCAACAAAATTCAAATGACAAGAAGAAAATGCACTATTTTTTTTCCCAGGGCTGCACTGTGATTTCTATTTTGTTCCAGAGAAAGAAGTCACAGATAAATGTATCAATGAGCCTTGCAGAGAGCTGTTGCTAAAAGACAATTCAGCAGTGTTTCCTTGGCAGTATGTCAAGAGGAGGAACTACCTTATTGTTGCTGCTTCTGGCAAAGAAATCAGAGCTTTTCCAGTCCACAAATGGCAGAACATCAAAATGTTACAACACTGTGTTCCTAGAGCTAATGAGGGGGTTCTTTCATTAACGAAAGATCTATGAATGTACAGAATCCACATTTCAAATTGTGCTGGTAAAAAGCAGAAGCTTGTTATTAGAAGTGCTAGAGATCAGGGAGACAAGGCTTTTTTTTCTGACTCTGTTTCGTTGTATGGCCTTGAGGCAAGCCAGTCCACATGTCTGCACCTCCATTTCCCCAGAAGCAGGCTGGAGACAGTAAGAGCTTCCCCATGGGGCCACTGAGAGTCTGAATAGATCATTTCTGAAAGAACTGAGGTTGGCAGATAGAACTTGGTATATAAGTGTGAAGTACTAACATGCAAACTCATCAAATATGATCAGACCTGTCACTGCTCATTTTCTGCTGTATGCTCCTTGGAAAAAATGTACTGAGTTAGTGAGATCTGAAATATTCCAATGTTACATCTGAACAACCACTGGAAAGTGCAGCAATACTTATTTCAGATTCTAACCTGTATTACCACCTTCTCCATCATTATTATATACATTTTTACATCGTGAATTGCAGCTTCACTCCTGCTTTTTCTTGGCTCTCATTCTAAAAGGCTTGTTTTACCCATTGTTTTATACTTTTTCTTTCCTAAATACTTTATTTGATTGCCAGCATATCTGCACAATGACACCACTCCTTCAATTATATGCTCATTTTGCTCTTGGGCTCAGAACATCTCTAAAGAAAAAGAAGGGTCATCATTGTGTGAGCTGTTCCCTCCCTTGCCCTGCCCACGAGTTTCCCATGTGACACCAGGCAAAAGCATTTAGGATGTCCTGTACCTGCAGCCTGAATCCCTGCTGGAGCAACCACCCACCTAATCTGGAGGAGCTTTTTCAGCAATACCTTTGGCATTAGTTTAAGTCCTTTTCACTCCTGCCTTGGAAATCAATATGTTACTTCAGTGCTGGGCTTCCCATGCAATTCTGCCAGGTTCATCTATATCCTGCAGTCTCCTCACTCATCTGTCCTCACTCCCCTCCCACACCTTGTTCCACCACGCTACTACCTCCATCTGCACTCCACAAACTGAAAATACACCAGCTTTGCCTCCCTCTTCTCATCCCAGCACAACCCAGTCCTAGTCAGAAGGGTCCTGCTTTTTCAGACTCTAATTCTCACCTTCGGTTGCAAAGGGAAAGAGGGGGATTTCAAGGTTCTTCACCTCTGAAGCATGGCTGTGTGTAGTGGGCTTCCTTCTTGCAGGGTTTCCTGTAACATGATGTTTTCCTGGCATCCTTTGCACTCCACAGATGAGAGGCACTTTAGTGGCTGTAGATTTTTCTGAGGGCTACAGGTTCCTTTTTCTCCTCCTTTTACACTTGAAAGTTTTTCTGTAATCACCTGAAGCCCATGACTGTGCATTACTCCATGCATTTTTCCCACCCTGTGGTTGAGAGAGGGGTGTGACAAAAAGCCAAAACAGGGTCCTGAGCTCTGACAAAGACTCCTCCCAGGTACGAGGGGAATAAAGAATGGTCAGGAAATGAATCAGATCCGTTTTTTTTCAGCTGATAATTCAGTACATTCAACCTTGATGCAGTTCTAGCAGTGTCCTCAATTAAAAGTTAGGACCTTTATGTTCTCCCCCTGCTTCCATGTATCACTATTTTTAGCATTTATTAACAATCTTTTAATTCCCAAAGAACAATACAACATGCAGATGGCATTGGCCAGAGTGCAAAATCAGGGAGAATCAGACCCTTCCTTTACAGAAAGGTGCTGCAAAATCCAGCTTTTTCAGTAGAATATTAACTAATTCCTATAACACATCTCTATCCAGGCCTGAGCTGTGCTTTGGGATGCCTGCAAGCTTCCAGGAACACAAACACCTCCTAAAGATTGGCAACACAAGCTGGGGCAGCTGTTATGTGTGGTCAGTCCTGCAAGTGCCATGCCAGCAATGAGCTCTCCAGTCACTCTCTGTGCCTCACCCTGGGGAAGCAATCATCTGAGACTGAGTGAAAACAATGAGCTGGGCTTTCTCCCTCTGGTAGTCTTATTCTGTTTTAATCAGTGTTTCTTTCATCTCAGACATTACTGTTTATGGAAGTTAAAACATCACTGTTTAGTATGATTTGGGACTTTTAATATTAGTCCATATATGTCCTTCACAGTCATGTTGTAAGGCCCCAAAAAAAACTATCTCTTGGGTAGTCTCTGCTCCAGGAAAATATTTGCTTCAAAGGAAAGCATCAGGATGACTGGAGAAAGGATCCCAGGTGCAGTGATAGTGACCAAGGCGGAAATTAATTATTTAACCTCTCTAAACCAGCTGAGCTCATAATTTCTCCCAGGCCTTGCTTTAATAACATTTCTATGACGCACAGAACAAAGATTATAAATAAAACAGCCTTGGAACACAAGCTAATATTCCACATTTGGACCAGGTAAATTACATTCAGCAATGTACTGGCCTGCACATTTTGTGTTAGTGCCTCTCAGCAATGGCACTGATACAAACATCTCTGTGGCACCATTTTCCTAGGAAAGGGGTGAGAAGGGGAGTGGGAGATGACTTCTTAGATATACTTTATACCACTTTTCTACTTGAGCCAGCAGACAATACCACTAGCACACAGAAAAATCTTCACTGTATTTGAAACTGAAATTCTAATTATTTCAGGCAATAGTGTATGCTTTTAACTGCATCTATGCCCATCTGGCTCTAGTCACAGCACCCTTCTGCCATACAGGGGCAGCTTGCTTCAGTCTCAGGGGTGGATATGAGCACAGAAATTGCTGCTAAGGGCAGGCTCCAATGCAAAATGAATTACTGCCTCTCCCTCAGTAGCAGCAACAGAGGCTCTCATAGTGGTTCTCCTCTGTATGCAGTGAGAAGAGAAGGTCCTATTAAGCATAGCAAGTTTTATTCCTGTGGATTTCGGTGTTGTAATTCTTGACTTTATCACTCCAAGCAACTCCCTCGCTCAATGCTCAGGGCTGGAGCATCGCCATGGCCCATTCCTGCCCCCTCAGCAAGGGGGACCCACACAAACCACAGGTGACATGGAAGGAGGGAGGGAGGGGCAGGAAGTGGCACATCTGTTGTTGGGAAGGATGATGCAGGAAGGCCTTGCAGAGATGGTTTATTGGTGAAAAATTTTAAGAATATAAAACCTGCAAAAGAGATAGAGCTAAAAGCAAAATTTAAGCTATAAAATGCGAAGCAAGAAGACAGTAATTAAGTTATCTAAAAACCAAGCCCCTGATGATTGAACAATACTGCTCCTCAGACAAAGGAATAAGGAGTTGGGCCCTACCAGGTGATAAGAGAAAAAAGGTGGGTTTGCCAGGTTTTTAATATGGTAATATAATAGTTCCCATAGGCTGCATGTAAATTCTGTAGGTTTTGTACCCTGTACCGGTTGGTTGATGTTAACCAGAGTATTCAGCATAGAAGGGAATAAATGGAATTGTAACAAGAAGTTCAGCCTCTTAAGACCACACTTCAGCCGGAGCTGGTCAGGTTGGCTGTCCCCACGAGCAATAAACCATGTGTCCAAAGAACATCCCTGTCTCCGGAAATCTCTCGTCGAACCCCAGATAGCACCCAGCCTTTTCTAATAGTCTGTCACTGTTTCTCCAGATGACAGCATGCATCCCTATCCTCTTCACGCACTGCCAGAGCCTGGCTTGGAGTCATGGTGCTGAACAAATGGCACCGCCAGTTTTGCCAGCTCCCAGCAAGACTCCTTCCCCCTCAGCGCACAAATATGCACATGGAAAAGCAGCTTCATTTCTCACTACTGCAGGCTTCCTTTGCAAGGAATCCCAGATTTCCTTATCTTTGCCTCCTACCTTTAGAGGGCCTTGTGGCATGGCACACTCACTGTGCCTCTCCCACTTCTGCCCATGGCGAGTTCCATGGGCTGTGGTGACACAGGAAGGGCGAGTGGCTCCGTGAGGGACGTGGCTGGCACAACACATGGGACTTATCCTACTGCACCACCTGAGGCAGTGGGGCACAGCCAGAGGTGGTGACAAGACCCATCCATACGAGGCAGGAATCCCACCAGCAGGCCAGGGCCCAGGGAAGGCAGGGCTGAGGGCAGGGCCTCAGGGGCTCATGGCTGTTCAGGGCCTCAGGGGCTCATGGCTGTGCAGGGCTGAGGGCAGGGCCTCAGGAGCTCATGGTTGTGCAGGGCTGAGGGCAGGGCCTCAGGGGGCTCATGGCTGTGCAGGGCCTCAGGGGCTCATGGCTGTGCAGGGCTGAGGGCAGGGCCTCAGGGGCTCATGGCTGTTCAGGGCCTCAGGGGCTCATGGCTGAGGGCAGCTGCAGGCCAGACCTGCTGCAGCAATGCCAGCACAGGTGCCCACAGTCCTGAGGGGCTGACAGGGACAACACCAGGACAGATATAAACAGTCCTAGGCCATGGGCACGGGGACACATGGCCCAAGGTGCCTGGCAGGGAGATTCAGGGCTAGTGATGCCCCATCACTGTTCAAGGCCTTAAAATGGCAGAAAATGCACCAGTGTATTCATTATGCATCTTAAGACTTTCTTACATCATCCAGGTCTAATCAAAGTTCCCATTGGTGGCATGGCAAGACACAGCTAGATGTATACATGACAGTACCATCAAGAATGGGAGACTTGTTCTGGTAAGCAGGACAGAGTAAACCTGGGCTTGTGCGAAAAAGTAGCAGCAAAAGTTCTGGCAAAGTTCTGTCCCTTTATTACAAACCCACATCAGTAAGAAATGCTAGTCACCCATTTTGGACCAATCTGTGATTTCCAAATGCGTCTTTATTGATAAGCTGATTAAGCTCTAGCCTGAACTTTATTTTACAAGAACCTGCAGCTAACCAACGCAAAAAAATTACCATCGTTACCTTGTACAATACTAGCACAAAAATAGAAATGCCACAATTCAGTTGAAAGAACTGTAAAAGAACTAAATTAAATCGTAAACTCTAAATGTAACAAACAGTTGTGATTAGTCCCACAAGTCATTTATAAACCTGGAAGGGGAGGACTGAACACAAAACCCAAGCACCCTAGATGCCAACTCTTTCTCCCCAGAGTGTGCTTAACCACGTGCTTGGCATGAACAAGTGGGACAGCAACAGAGAGATGCACACCATCTGCCTGTGTCTTCTCTTTTATCCTAGAAAGCTTCCCAGGTCTGTTCTCTCCTTTAGAATATTCAGAGCTTCCTAAAACAAGACATTGATGCAGATTTGCACTCAAAGGATGCGAAGAAAGTCTGGTAGTTGGAGGATAGTGAGTCTAAAAGAGAGGACTGAGCAGTGCAGGCAGAAAATGAAGTTATCCAAGTTGGCAGTAGGTACAACTCATCCAAACACATTTAGTCCAGATGAACACAGGATAGAACAGCAAACCTGAAGTTCAGGATGTAATACTGGGGATATTATGCCAACCACTTCATCTGCCTCCTCATCTTCTGTCTGCCCATTCTGACTACTCTGTCTGCATCCTTTGTGGTTCCTCCCTTCTCTCCCATTCTTCTGGTACTTCCCACCACACACAGGCAGCAACCCTCCTGCCCCACCACACTGCCCTCCCTGACCTTCACACAGTTCTGCCAGCAACTCCCACTCGACATTCCCATCAGCTCCCCTGCCTCATGCACCTCCATGTAACAACAGTCAGAGAAGACTGGAACCTGATTTCCTGTTCCCCACACTCAGAGGAGCACTCATCTTGATTTCTCATTCCTGAGGAACACAGGGAATGGTGATCTAACTTTACAGATAAGTAAACTGAGCAAACGCATTCAACTTAATTTGAAATTCACCTGTATTCTCCATCCTTCTTTTTATTTCCTCCCTCTTGGTCCCTCTCTTAAATGTAGGAATATTTACAGTAATTCAGGCCCAGTTCTCTGATTTTTAGATAAGATCCCAGAATTTTCCTGAAAATCAGCTCACTCTCCAAGACCTACTGCTTCATCATATTTATGGCAGTAACGGGAAAATCTGCTGTTTGTGCCACTGGGAAGAAACTGCTCTGGCATGACAGCCTAAGGCTTGCACAGGACAGCACCCATCTGACACCCTTCTAAGAACAACTGGCTTAAAACAAAATAAGAAAAAATATACAGATAATCTATTCCCTTTTCCCTTCAAGTCTAAAAGAACCTCTCTTGTGGCATAGAGAGGCACTGTTACCCAATCACAAAAAGCAAAACACGTGTGGCAGTGACTGATTTCCTATGCTTGTGCACATGGTGCAAGGGCTGTACAGGGATGAGACATGGAAGGGAAGGCTAAACCCACGGGAATTCTGCCATCTTCAAATCTGCAGAAGACTGGTACAAGGACAACACTGATAGATAATTTTCTGTGTTCACCAAAAACAAGACCACTAGTAGTTAGTTGCCTTAATGCACAGCAAGGGTGACTAAAATTAGGTATCAGGAAAAGCAATCTCACTTGTAGGCTAGCTAGGAACTGAACAGACAATCTCAGCAGCCTCCAGGATCTTCCTCAGTGAAGTTCAGTCAGAACAAGTTTGATGAGCAGCCATGGTGGACATGTTTGGGATACTCAGTCCTGTCTCAGAGCTGGTGTGGGCTCTTGAGGTCCTTTCTAGCCCGTGCTAACTCGTGCTTACGAGTTTATCAGTCGACTACACTGAAAAGAACAAAAGGGTCATTCTTCTGTCCAGCAGTTGCAAATAAAGCAACAAAGGAAAAAAAAATTGCAGGATTTTTCCTTCCTTTCCCCAACCTTCATGTCTCACAGCTGAGGAGTTCCCAGCCCTCAGAGTAAGCCCTTCTAATACTGATGGACAGAGCTATCAGCCCTTCTAATATTGATGGAAATGATGGGAAATACAATATCCTTGGAACAATTCACAGGTAGCAGCTGGAGTGAGGACTGTCAGCACAGGACAGCCTTGTGTGGGCAGAGTGAAGTATTTCACAGCTCACTGAATGGGAGCCACGGACAAGACGGGACAAGGTCAGTGTACAATACATGGCATGCCTTCTTCATCCAATGGAAGGGTTACATGAAAATGGCCATCCTGCCCAGTCACTCTCCTGGAGCTTCACTACACTGGCTTGTCTAGCAGCCTCCAGCACTAACTACTTCCAGCTGTGGCAAGAGAAGAATTGTGAACATTGGAGTTTCCCCACCCCCCAGTGTGGAACTCTTGTTAGTCTTCAAGTTCACCCTGTCCCCCTACCCCGACTCCCCTAAATTTAAAAAATAATGGTTATAATTAATGCGTGAAGCTGATGACATTGTGCATGTGGTTCACTTCCAGTTCTCTTTTTCTCTTCTCATGCATCCTCCTCCTGCCTCTCCAGCAACCCCCTCCCCGCCCATCGGTTCCATCAGTCCATCCAGCCTGCACGCCTGCGGGGCTGCTGCTCACTTGCCATAGACGCTCTCATCACTGTAGGCCACATAGAGAAAATAGTCCTCCTCGTGGTTATCCTGCCAGGGACAAAGACACAAAGTGAGGAGCCAAAGCTGGAAAATCACTGCATGTGAGGAAGCCCAACCCAGAGATCATTGTAACATGAGCAGGTAACTTCTCTTTTACTGTTCCTCTCCGTTTACATCGAAGGCTTTGATTTCCAAGACCAACGAGAACTCTGGCCACAGCTCTGCTTCTACATACAGACAGGACACATTTCTGTACACAGGGATTTACTTGAAGAGCCACAGCCAGGCTGTGTTGCAAGCATGCAACAGAAACAGCTCTGACTGTTCACCAGTATCTCAGCAGTGGTTAGTCAGGTCTTAATATCGAGAGAGGGACTACTTGGAAGAATTTAACAAGTCAAAAATCACCTCTAGACGGTATTTTTAATTTTTCAGAACACTTTCACAAGTGGCTGTATTTCTAAGTCCTGTTTTACATATGGGCAGTAGAGCTGAGATGTTAATTGATTACACTGACACAAAAATTCTGCAGAGTGCCAGCAACAGAGATCTGACCTTAGCTCTGGACAGTCAGACACTTTCCTTCGACGTGTTCAGGTTTGGAAAGCACCCTGCCTTGTGTTATCTTTTATTATCTTCATCAGTACACAGACTGATGAAGTGTCCAGTTACTGTCAAAAAGTGACAGGTCAAATAAGGCTCACAGCACCGCGCCAGAGCTCTTTTATTAAAACACCCAGCAGAAGGAGAAATCAATCCAGGCTGCACACCACCCATGATACAGAACTACAGAACTGAGAAATATGGGCATCCAATATGCCTTTAAGGTTGATAAAATAACAGTGGGCAGCAATGCTCACAGCATCCTACATAATCCTCACTTATACAGTACAAGTGATGAAAAAGTAATTCTAGACAAAGAATAAGTGTTCCCTAAGAAAGTATTTATAGACAGATGGATGCCCAGTGATACTGGCCCCTTTACTGGCTTTTTACTTACTTTTACTGGCTAAAAGAAAATCTCTTTTGTATACACAACAAAACCTATGCTCTCCACCTTCCCTAGCCCCAATCCCTCCTCTGAAAATGAAGTGGTTTATTTTAATACTTTGTTAAAGTAGTAGAACCAATATATCATTGCTGGGGCAACTATTTGCCACAACCCTTTCAACTCTTAAACAACTAGTTGAATTGATAAGGCTCCCCAGGCTCCTAACTGGGGGATGGAACTCCCCTGGCCAGGTGATGAGATACAGCTCAGGGCAAGAGGGTCCCCATGTTCAGGCATCTGTGAGCAAAGTGAAACCACTGACCCTTCTGGACATGGCTCTTGCCAAGCAAAGGAAGAGAAAAGGGGCAGGCTTACCTCATAGAGCTGGCCCATGGTGGCACTGGTGGGAGGGATGGTGTTATTGACAAAGAAGAACAAAGCATCTTCCGGCCTCAGGTGGATCCGCTTTCGGATTAAGAAGTAGAACTGACCAACTGAAGAGGAACAAAGAATGCCTTAGATGCAGAAGGAATGTTGGAGGGGTTTTTTTTTTGTTGTTGTTGTTGCTGTTTATTTCTGTATTTTAACCCTAACCACAGCTGTTTTCTTTTGGTGGTGGAAGTCACATGCTGTATATAAAAAGTAGGGGAAAATGAACAACGCAGGAAAAAAAGCAAGAGAAGAAAGCAGTAACTTCATGACTGTAACCACATGAACAGCCAATCCAGTCAGAGCTGGATGTTTCTCAGGTACACACCTCATGCCATATCTCCTCTAAATCCACACTCCACCTACTATGGTATGACATGGTCCACTGAGGGGATTGGTGGGAAGACCTTTAACTAGCTTAACCTTTAAATCCTACAGATCAAAGACACCTTAGAGAATTTAGCCTTGGTGTAAATGGCTATACCATTTCTGAAAAAAAAAATCCTCATTATTTACTTGACCTACGTTGCACAAGAAAGTTTTTCACAGTCCATTAAATACTGCAAGAAGAAGAAATGTTGTTCCTTTAACTCGTTCATGTTCTTAAATAAAAACAGATGTAATCACACTCAAGATCACCATGACCATCCAGAAAAAGAACTCTGCAGCTATGACTACAGCCCCAGGGGTGGAAAAGGATGGGACTTTTGCAAGAATTTGTCTCTTCCTGCAACAAGAGTACAGCCTCTGGCAACTCTGCAGCTAGGTGATCATTGACTGGTGATGATGACACTGCCCAAGATACACAATTTAGTCACTGTTGTCATGCTTAGAACTCAGCTGTGACACGTTAGCTAAGGCAGTGAGATACCTCAAAAGATCTCAGAGAATTCTGCATGTTGTAATACAGGCTGTAAGGTATAACTATAACAAGGACAACAGATAAACACCTTGTTTATCTGTTGTCCTTGTTATATTTATACCTTACAGCCTGTATTACAACATGCAGAACTCTGTCTGGGTATTTTCTTTGTGCTGATCACAGAGCAAAAAGCACTTCTGAGGTGCTCTCAGTGAAAATCAGGAAGAAAGGAGGCAGACATTGTTACCTGTGAGGTCGGAAGGCACGAGATACTTTCTTTTGTCTAAGTCAGGTACTCTGGCTTTGGGTGCTTTTTCCACGATTACCTGGAAAGAGAGAGAGAAAGCAAGAAACAGATTATGAGTATCATAAACCAGAATGGTCCAGAAAGCATCAGTGGATAAGGATATTACCCTTTGATGGTGCTACCAGGCCTTTAGGTATTTAATCTGTGACAAATACACAACATTAAAGAACACAGGTGAGATGACTTAAAGAAGAAGAACAGAAGACAATTTAAAATCACTCCCAATATCTGTGCTGGGAGCCTAGGGCTGCAACAATAAGCATGGTGAGTGAAAAAAAAGAGTCCAGAACAGACATAAAAATAAACCATAATGGCTGAGAAAAAAAAATAATTAGGACACCTTGATGTTCCCAATTCAGGTTAATTTTGTGTGAAGAAGCTGTCAGGAGGCTAATACATGAAGACAAGTAAGTTAAACTGTTTCCAGGTTACAGTTCCAAACTGCCTTGCACAAAATCAGCCCTACTCCCAGTAGTCCCACATCCTAATTTCTACTTTCACCAATACCAAGTGCTCTAGAATGAAGCAAAAAATTAAAGAGAAACTACAGCTCACTGGGGATTTCTTTTTTAATCTCCACTTCTTAAGGAGTTATTGTCTACTCTGAAATTCATATCCTTTATTATCCATATTTCACATAGCTATGGACATTTCCTTAATCAAATAAACATACAATAATTAAAACCAGCCTACCATCTGGGCAACTGGACTCACTGAGACCTCTGACACAAAATACTGATTTCCTTACAGTCTAACAAAGAAAAATACAAAGCTCAGCAACTTTAAGATCAAACAGACCAAGAGGTCTGTTCTGCTAAAAGATAATTTTTGTTAGCAGAGCTAGGCAAAATATTTACCTCAGAAGCAGGAATTATTCCAAAGTGACCTGATCTCTTTTTCCATTGAAACCTTTGGAACTACTGTGTTTGTGCAGAAAAAAAGGCTGCAGTTTTTTTTTATTTTTTTGTGGTATGTATTTTTGAACTGGTAAAAGATACATCATGTTTCAATCTGTGTGGCTTGCTGTTCTGCAGAAACCATTCTGACCACCTAAACTAAATCTCAAGCTGGATTTTCTAAGCTTCCTAAACGTTTTAATTTCCTTATACCCCATAATTAAAATACTCCACCTGAAACACTGTGGGACTAATTTCTAAGGTTTCCATGCTCCCATAGCTCTTTGGCAATCTAAATCACCAAATACAGCTGTTGTGTAAGAGAAAAGGTTGAACTGCTGTGGACTAAGCCTTCTCTGGAAGCAAACTGATGTTGCCTCACCAGTGAGACACCATGCCAGGACAAAATGTTATCATGAGCTTGGTGCATTTAGCCCAGACATGGTGCTGTGCTAACCTGAATCCCTCTAGAGCCAAGTGAGCATCTGCAAAATATCTCACACTAGAGAGGTACCAACTAGGACATCTTTTCCCTGTGCTTCATTTGAGTGTGGCCAACACAGCCAAACCCCCTGGAATTTCCAGGTTTGCTTTTAAAACAGAAACATGGTTGCCCCAGCTACTTCAAGATTTTCAAGTAGCTAAGTTAATACAAGGGACTCAAGCTCCTTCAGGCAGTTTGAGGAAGGACATGCATTTCTGTACAAGATGCAGTTGGTAAACGCTGTGAGGGATTGTATCACAGTCTCACTGAACTGATGCAGGCTGAACAGCAGCAGCACTTCTCACATTTTTTACCAGCACAGCCAAACAAAGCAGTGTGTCACACAATAAATTGCCGTGGGCAGAAACCTTTAGTTCTTGCCTCCAATTTAAAAAACTACCGACAAGCCAAAGTGCTTGCTGTGACTTCCCTGACTGGGGAGAGGGGGTGGGGACTGTAGATTGATCATTAGATAATAAAGGAAAAGAAGTCTATGAGAACGAGAGAATGTTGGGACTTCTAAGCCCCTAGGAAAGATTTAGGAGAGATTTAAATCAGACCACCACTGATTTAAGAGATCTTAAGAGACATCTCCCTCCTGCAAAAATGCAGGGAAGGAATGGAGATCCTCTGCTAATCTGGCTGGTAACTGTAGTCAGGTTGCTGAATAATGCAGGCTATCTCTTCTGAAGCACTAAACTCTTGACATACGTAAAAAAAAAAACCTACAAGGAAAATCCTAAGGGTAGAACACAGCCTATCTCTGTTTGCCTTGTTGGGTGGTGACTGTGATAATGCAGGGCAGTAAAATCTCATGGAAATGCCGAGATGTATCACGGCACTGCAGCGTAGGCAGCCAAAAGGATGACATCTTCAAGGATCCTGCTGTCAGGAAGGGCAGACACACAAGTGATGAGAAGAACAGAGTGCTGCATTCATTTCTTTGTATGCAGCTCTGACAAGAGGCCATCCCTAATAATTCACATCTGGGCCTTGCTGTGCAGCATTTCCAATTATCCTTAACTCCAGCACACCCTGGTATTCTGGTCCTGGTTTTATTTACATCTGCTGATGCCCCCCCTGTCTTGACCTCCTTTACCTCCTACCAGACTGGGCCTCGTCCTGGGCTTCCCACAGGGCTCTTTCTGACACATTTGTCATGGCCTGCTGTGCAACCTGCCACGTTAATCCTCAATTTACATCTTGTCTCATGCCAGACCTACAGAGCCCTCATCATAAATACCCAACCCCATACACTTCAAGCTGACCTGCTGCATGCTCAACCTGTGCTATGCCAGGCCTCCCAAAAACAGAGAGCACAAAGGCACCCAAACACTGACTTCCAGAAACTTTTTCAAGTCCATTTGAGGGTCACTCCCAAAATAAAAAATGCTGTTAGCCTGCAGGGAAAACATGGGGTGTAACTGTTCCCCCTTTGTCATTAGTTTTACAGGAGGGTCCCAACTTTTTGAATGCCCTACACTTGTGCAGTAAATCTAGGGCAGACCTCTCCAGTGCGGATGGAAAAAAATACTTGCAAAATGTTTATTAAAAACGAAAAAACACTCTACACTTAATTAGATTTGTCATTTCTTTTTTTTTTTTTTTTGTCCCAATAATTATCTGGAATTATGAAGCCAGAAATTTCCCACAGGTACTCGAAAGGGGCCTAAGAATGAGGAAGCAAAATTTAGCTAATGACCTTGTATTCCAAGTGACATTTTCTCCACAGGATGATTAAACAGGAGGGCAAAAGGATTGAGAAGTATACTTTTTTTTGCTCGTGCAAAGGAAAAGAGCAAGGTTATATCGAAAAGACAATCCAAGCTGAAATAAAATGACAATAACAGGGCCGTATGAGATGACCCGGATGCAGACCATGTCTAATATGAAGAGTACCCGGTTAACCCACTCGCTGGTCTCCATTTTCACAGAAACAAGGGTGAGCTCCTTTCCCACTTACCCCCACGCGTGCCAGAAAAAGATCAGCAGCGTTCCCAGGGAAAAAGGTGAAATCCAGGGAAAAAGGTGTATTCCAGGGAAAAGGTGAATTCCACCCCGCACCCACCCCCAACACTGCAGCCCTCCCCGCATCATAAACAGCCCCAGCTCCGCACTAAGGAGAAAAGCAGCCGAGGATTCGGATCAGATCAGCCAGATCACGATCATCTGTCCTGAACTCCTTTCTTTCGCCTTCAAAACAAGGCGAGCAGCAGCCGACTGCCGGCACAGAAAACAAAGGCGGCCGAGCCCGGGCCCGCGGCACTCACGGGGACTCTGTCGGGGTATTTCTTCCGGATCTTCTCCCCTTCTTTTTTCCTGTACTCGAACGGGTGGTCTTCCTTATACTGGAACTTCATGGCGTCGGGCTGTCCCTCCGCTCGCTGCTGCGGCTGCTGCGGGCGCTGCGGCTGCCTCCGCCCCGGCCGGCGCTGCGCAAAGAGCTCCGCCCGCCGAGCTCCGGCCGCTCCGCGTCACGGGGAGCCGCCCCACACAG